>APFE030520625.1:32732-161976 GCA_000404065.3 Pinus taeda
GTCAAACCCTTATCTTGGCGGTAGTCTTTCAACCTCTCATAGGCACGTGCCGCACCACCACCCGATTTCTTTTCAATAATACTTTAAATTGTGGACTACGACTGACATTCCCTACTTAGTTTATTTTTCGCTTTCTAAGCATAAACAAGCATAACACAGTGGAAACATTCAATTTAATCTTCTTTCATCATCATTTATCATTTACACATATGCACAGTGAATACAATTTTTAACAGGAGGGACAACTCCCTGAATATGAGTATGCCCATAATGATAATAATAATTTTTACAAAATATACAATTATAGTCTTCAGAGAGGAACCCCAATTTCCTTCTCACAATATTTTTCAAAACATGCATTCGTTTAGACTTCACCCATGGCGTGTCACCCAACCTGTCACCTGTCTACAGCTCCCATAATGACTGGCACTTTGGTCGTCTGTAGTCTGCCCTACGGCAGCCTTAACTACACACCACCCACAGTCACACCCGCAGCTCGTTCGGTAGACTTACCCACAGACCACCGTAACCGTTGAACTGTTCGTTCAGCCTAGCTCACTCGTCGTGAAGAGCGTCGTCTGCGAGTCGGACGCCCTATTCGATTCACCTATCGAGTAGAGTTGCCAACCTATAACTCCTCAAACTCTATGATCCTGCTCCTCATCTCGGTGCTTCAGTTAGAATGTCGCATGCACCTTACCTTTGCTTTACGTGTCCACCACTTAGCTCGCCCTCCCCTCTTGAGCTCACACTTGTTTGTGAACTTGAAACTTGATCAATGATGACTTCTACTCTCCACCGTGTTTGTTACTTATACACTTTGTCAAGGATTTGTCATGGGTTAGCGTGCCCAGGCAAACCTGCCAATTCAGCCAACTCACCCACACTTCATGTTGACCCACCCATGTCGCTGCCTCATCAGGTCCACATGCCCAACTTCGCATGGTATAAGATTTCCTTTGTAAAGTTGCCACGCTTATCCAAAATTACCACCCTTTCGGTTTTTCGACTCTTCGTTGGCTCATTGCACTCGTGCCCTAGGTACCTTTAACCGACCACCTGATCTCGTCACTCCTCCAACTCGTCCCATCATTACAACAAAACATCACAAGCAACTTGCACGCTCGTCGACTCGTCGCACCCGCTGAATAGTCACGTACCCATCTCATCACGTTTAATCGAGAGAGCTCACCCAACTCGTTGCACATCGCATTTCATGACTCGTGGGCTTGACATACTCCCCCACTATAAATGGTTGTCGTCCTTAACAACTCTCCATCCCGACAATCACCATCACCAAGAAAATCAAACCACACAAATATGTGTATGGGTAATCCAAATGTGTCCATCTCTCAACCTGCCTCATGCCATAGATATATCAAACTCTACAAGAAATCATGTGTTGTTAGCCCTCATGTCGGTGGCTAGCTAGGTATCTAATCTAACCATGCATCACCTCCATAAGAACTCATGCTCCTACATCATCATGACTTTTCACTACATGCTACCTATCAATCTATGTCATCTCACACCTAGATGCTTACTCAAAATGTTGGAGACTCACTTCTATGAGAAGCTAACAATGAGCCTCATCTCCATGATAGTCTAACAAGATAAGGAGGAAGTAGATCCTAAAGGCTCTTCCTCACTAATCAACTCAATCCATCTATCAGGATCCTCCACTTCTAATCTCTACAAATATGCTTCCCGATCCTCCATTTGAACATTCGGCCTAACATCCTCATCTTCATCGACATCCATCTCCACTGCCTCTAGCCTCCTTGATAGGTCGAAGATATTATCAGACAATGTTCAGATAACCTGTGACTATTCCATAAGCTTTGTCTCTGCAGAAGTCAACTGCCTATAGACCTCTTCATCTCACTCATCATCCTCCATATTCATCGTTGTCAGTTTACACTCGACCTTTGTAACTCCTACGATTAGAATGCCAATAGGTACATCCTCTCGCCTGTTGTAAATGTACAGTTTTTTCAAATGGGGAACTACCATAGCTTCAAATGGTTTCATAAACTCCATTCCCAATACAACTTCGTAGTCATCTATCCACACCACAATGAAATCAACCTTCCCTATCCATTCACCAAGTGTCACATCCACTCTCTCAGCTACACCAATCACAGAATTCAGATGAGAATTCACTGCCTTCATTTGTGCCTGCACTGGTAAAAATTTCAGTCCAATCCTTCTCGTAGTATCCTCGCTCATTAAGTTGTGAGTTGCCCCACTATCCATCGTAGTGAGTACAACACCACTCCTAACTTTCATCTCAACAAATTCTAACTTGTTTCTTTCTGGGTCTCTTCATCAGACCACTTCTGTAGCCACCATAGCTCCTGGAATCTGCATGACCCCAATAGAAGTTTCCTCTTTCTTTTTCCCATTAGATTATGATATCGCAACCACATTTGGTCTTGAAGGACAATTCTTCACCATATTTGGTTCCTCACATATCCAACACTTCAACGGCTTCTTTGTCTTCGTCTAATCATACAATCTCGAAGGCTCCTCCTTTGTAGACTTTTCTTTTGACTTGTCAGTCTCTTTCTTCTTCTCTTTGGCTCCTTCATCATAGTGTTCTACTAAGTGATCCACAACAGAAAATGCTTATTCAAGTATTTTTATCTTTTGCCTCTTCACTTCATTGCATGCCCAAGGCTTAAATCCTATGATAAAATTGAATACCTTGTCCCTCTTCGCCATATCTGGAAGTTCCAAAACTACACTTGAGAACTCTCACTGATAAGCTTGTAGAATCCCTATTTTCTTTATATACTTTATCTTCATCCTTGCATCCCATGTTTCATCTTGTGGACTAAAATGAGTTTTCAAAGCCTTCGCCATTTCATCCCATGAAGTGATCTCTAAAGCATTTCCACTATTAATCTAGTCCATCTTCTTCGCCACCACATCTTAGCATCCTTCGCAAAGAACTGAGCAGGTACCTTGACTTTGGTTTCCTCATTGGACATCCCTAAATTCTCCAAGTGTTGTTCCATGTCACATAGAAAGTTACCAAGGGTTTTTGCATTCGTTGTCCCATCATAAGAGTCTGGTTCCTTGACTTTCATATGAGCCACTCCTCCACCTGAGTTGTGCCCAACAATCTTTTTCAAAACCGCAATCTCATTCCGAGCATCTTCAAGATCCTTTTGAAATTCCATGGTCCCTTGCAGCTCCAATCTCTTTCATTTCCCTTTCTGTTTGCATATACTGCCACTCAGTATATTCATATCGGACCTTGAGGTCTTCAAGCTCCCCTTTCGCCTTTGAATAGCCATCTCAAATCTCAAATTTCTCAGTCTTCATCGAAGCCATGTTAGAAGCTAGCTCCTCCATTTGATCCAACACCCTATCCATTAAAGCAGCTTCAGCATCCTTGCTAGATACACCTGTTATCACTTGAGGTTCCTCTGCCATTTCAACCATCTACTTCCTTTGTAGTTTGGTATAGACCATAAACCAATCAAAATATTTTGTCATTGATATTCCTGAAGTGTAGAGATACACCTCTTTACTTTTGTAACCTGTTCGACCGAATCATCCTTTTATATCACTTGTCACAAAGTACAAGTGTTCTGCAAAACCCGAATCACCAAAGCACCCGAAATATGGACCTCTGTTACCAACTGTCATGCCCCTATCTTGGCGGTATTCTTTCAACTGCTCATAGGCAAGTGCGGCACCACCACCTAATTTATTTTCAACAATACTTTCAATTGTGGACTATGACTAACATTCCATAGTTTATTTTTCACTTTCTAAGCATTAACATTCATAACACAGCAAAAACATTCAATTTAATCTTATTTCATCATATATGCACAACGGATACAATCTTTAACGAGAGGGTCAACACCCTGAATATGAGTCTTCCCCACAATGATAATAATAATTTTTACAAAATATAAATTACAGTCTTCGGAGAGGAACCCCAACTTCCTTCTCACAATATCTTTCAACACATACAGCTCGGCTTGCATCATTCAACCTTTCCCGAACCACCATTCAAGAGCACCAACCCCTGTCAGGTTAGGCCGCCCAACTCGTCGGGCAGAGGCGCCCACCCCCGGGTCACCCTTCGCACTAACTCATCGCACCAACCAGTTATGTTGCCCATCGCACCATTCAAAATAACTCATGCCCTTTCAAACTTCGCCCACAAAGTGTCGCCCTACCCGACGCGTGTCCACAGCTTGCCCAAATCTTGACGCTTCATCCGTCCATAGTCTGCCTTGCTGTAACCTTAACTACAGACCTCCCGCAATCAGACCCGCATTTCATTATACATACTTACCCGCGGACCACCGTAACCACAAACTCATTTGTTCATGCCAGCTCACCTGTCATGCAGCGCGCCCTCCGTGGGTCACCCTCCCTGTCTGGTTCACCCGTTGGGTAGAGTGCTGAACCTGCAACTCACCGAACTCTACGATCCTACTCCTCAGCTCATTGCTTCAGTCAGAATGTTTCCTCCACCTTGCCTTTCTTTTATGCATCCACCCCTTAGCTCGCCCTCCCCTCTTGAGCTTGCACTTGTTTCTGAACTTGAAACTTGATTGAATGATGACTTCTCCTCTCCACCACGTTTGTTACTTATACGCTTTGTCAACGATTTTTCATGGGTAAGCTTGCCCAAGCCGACCTTCCAATTCAGCGAACTCATACACACTTCACGTCGGCTCGCCCATGTCGCCGCCCTGTCAGGTCCGCTTTCCCAACTTCGCATGGTATAAGATTTCCTTTGCAAACTTGCCACACTTAGCCAAATTTCCACCCTTTTAGTTTTTCGACTCTTCATTGGCACATCGCGCTCATGCCATGGGCGCCTCTAACCAACCACCCCAGCTCATCGCTCCTCCAACTCATCCCATTGTCACAATAAAACGTCGCAACCAACTTGCCCCCTCGCCAACTCAATGCACCTTCCAACTCAACGCTCACCTGGCTCATCATGTTTAACCGAGAGCACTCACCCAACTCGTCTAATCCAGGTGGATGTTGGTGGCCACCCACCTATCCCATTTGGACCCCCGTAACTGTCTCTTTCAGTTTTTTAGTTTCCGTAATTGTAACACAATTTACTATTTTTAGTAGTTTTTTCGGGTCCTGAACTTCCATAGCCGTTTTGAGGCCTTAAACGACTTTTTTTAGAAAATCTGGGGGCAACATGGATCCATAGACTAATGTTGCCCTTCCCAAAGTGATATTTCTCAGATATATCTTTCTAACGAGCTATCGTTCACGTCAAACGAAGATCGTATGCCAAAGTTATGACCTCGGGAAATTGATGTACCAATTTAGCCAAACGGGGCACAAAATTTGGCGTTTCATCTTCTAGGGTTAGGTTTTGGAATGTTAAGGGTTTTCCATTGTTTCTCAACAATAAATAGGCCTTCGAGCCTCATTGTAAAATAGTTGAGAGGCATGTAGCCACCACATCTCTTCTCAGAGATAAGCTACCATCGCCTAGCTAGTTTATTTCCATTACTGTTTGTAAGCATATTTCAGTATTTTACATTAATGAAATGAAGTATTATTTCCACTGCATATCTATGTTTATTGTTATCTCTATAATTTGTTGCGTTCCTCTTTTAAATCCAGATCAATGGTATCAGAGCGGTCCGCTTTTTCTCTGTTTTTCTTTGCATGTCCCCAATGAGGTCGGGATATAAGGAGTTAGGGCTTGAACTGGTCAAACCTTTGTAAGACCATCCTCGCAAATCCTGACTTCCTACCATGGAAGATGAGAATAAAGACGAGGGAGCAAGAGATCCTATCAAAATCTTGCTCGAAGAAGCCCTCGAGCGACAACGAAGCGCGATGATGGACAACTTTGCCCAGATCCTTCAGCGGCTACCCAGAAGTGACGCATCGACTTCCAGCAGTTACTCTGGAAACGTCACGCCCTTTAAGGTACAAGTTAATTTTGAAATCCCCATATTCAAGGTTCAGATAGGCACAGATGCTGTAGATAAATGGTGAAATCTACTAGAGGGTTATTTTTCCGTTCATGAATTTTCGATTCGGGAAAAGATTGTTTTCGTTCTTCTCAAAGCAGCCCCCCATGTTAAGGACTGGTGGGAAACCTACTGCGAGCAGAAGAATGAAAGCACAGGCTCACTATTTTCAGCTGCACCCACTACGGATTCATTCCGGAATGCTGTTAAGGAGCAGTACTACCCTGTTAAAAGATACGAGGACAAATACCTCAGATGGACCACACTGCGGCAGGGGCGGGAGGAAGATGTGCTGGAATTCACAAACATTTTTCATACCCTTCTCACACAGTTGGGTATCAACGATTCTGAGCTGCATTTGGTATTCAAATACCGCAGCTGCCTACACAGATACATCCAGGAAGAGATGGAGTTCCTGGAAGTCTCCTCACTCAGCACAGCATACAGATACGCTGTCAAAATCGAGAAAAAGTTCAAACAGAAGAAGCGAGAGTTTGGATCTACAAATCTGAAACCCAAAGGACAAAGCCAAGGTGGGGTGACCCAAGACAACCCGTCGATGTTGCAAGGAAAGAGAAACACCATGAAGCCGAAGAAGGACACAGGAAAGTGGTGTGAGTTCCACAAGAGTCCCACTCATAACACAAGTGAGTGTCGGACCAAGCAATCGTTAGTGGCCGAGTTGAAGGCTTCCAAATCATATACATGTTTCGACCCTGAGCCAAAAACCGACACAGGGAATGGAAAAGGGAAGCAAATCATTGATGCGGAGCCCAGTGCCACTGTTTCCACCACCAAGATCTAGAAGAATGAGCCTGAAGACCCAAAGGAGGGGGAGCGCCTTTTCCACTCACAAATGTGGGTGAAGGGTTCACTGCTACAATTCATTGTTGACAGTGGGAGCCAAAAGAACCTCGTTTCAGCAGAGGTCATGAAGCGGTTGGGCCTACCGACTACACCACACCCGCAGTCGTACAGTATCGGGTGGCTTCACGAAGGACGAGATCTCAAATTTCGCCAACAGTTCTGCCTTCCCTACAACATCAAGCCCCTCACGGACGAGGTATTGTGTGATGTTACACCTCTGGATGTTTGTGATGTACTATTAGGCCAGCCATACTTGTGGAGGCGACATGCTGTGTATCAGTCAAGGCCTCGTGCTGTCATTATTTCTTTGGGTGATTCATTATACAGGATACTAGAGGTAGCCCCACCTATCACCTCCTCTTTGATCACTGCTAAGAAAGGCAGCAAGCTCATCTCCCAGACTAGGATATTCATTTTCTATCTCGTTCGCTCCCAAAGTAAGGGGAAGATCGTCACCACATCCATGACCCCTGCAAAGGGTTCCTCCACATAGCAGTAGCAGCAAATGGATAGAGTCATGAAAGAACACAAGAACAACTTCTCCTCACCCACAGGGGTACCATACAAGTTTCATGTGGGCGACAAAGTTTGGTTACATCTGCAGAAAGAACGTCTTACCATAACCCATCAGAAGCTCAGACCACTTCGACAAGGTCCTTACAGGAGTATCAAAGCTATGGGGAACAATGCTTTGGAGCACATCATTCCTCCATTCCTTCACCTGCACCAAGTGTTCAATGTGGACCGTCGTCGACCATGCTTCCCGCCATTAGTGGACACATCAGAGATTGTAGGACAAGTTCAGCAGATGGAGGAATTCAACGCAATGTGGACCATTGCTTCCTAAGGGAATAGGAATGATCCAAGTGGATGTTGGTGGCCACCCACCTATCCCATTTGGACCCTCGTAACTATCTCTTTCAATTTTTAAATTTCCGTAATTGTAGCATAATTTACTATTTTTAGCAGTTTTTTGGGGTCGTGAACATCCGGAGCCATTTTGAGGCCCTAAATGATGTTTTTTGGGAAATATGGGGGCATCATGGGTCCATGGATTGATGTTGTCCTTCCCAAAGTGGTAGTGCTCGAATAGATCTTTCTAATGAGCTATCGTACGCATCAAACGGAGATCATATGCTAAAGTTACGACCCCGGGAAGTTGATGTACCAACTTACCCCCAAACGGGGCCCACAGTTTGGCATTTCATCTTCTAGGGTTAGGTTTTGGAATGTTAAGGGTTTTCCATTGTTTCTCAACAATAAATAGGCCTTCGAGCCTCATTGTAAAATAGTTGAGAGACATGTAGCCACCACATCTCTTCTAAGAGATAAGCTACCATCACCTAGCTAGTTTATTTCCATTACTGTTTGTAAGCATATTTTAGTATTTTGCATTAATGAAATGAAGTATTATTTCCACTGCATATCTGTGTTTATGGTTATCTCTGTAATTTGTTGCATTCCTCTTTAAGTCCGAATCATCGTCGCACATCACATTCCATAACTCGTGGACTTGATAGGAGGGGAGGTGAGGGAGGCGGAGGGGAGAGGGGATGAGTGAGTGAGGGGGAGGGGAGAGGGGAGGCGACGAGGTGAGGGAGGTGTGGTCGGGGAGGGGGAGAGGGGAGCGGAGAAGTGACGGGGTTGAGGGGGAGGGGAAGGGGGGATTTTTTATTTTTAATTCTTTCTTATTATTTTTAAATTTTAATTTATTTTTAAGTCTTTTTTTAATCTTTTTTTTAAATCTTTTTATTTATTTGTTTGTTTGTTTTTTAATTTAAACTTTTAAACTTTTTTTTTTTTTATTTTCAAGAATTTTTTATTTTTTTAATTCTTTTTCTATAATTTTTAATTTTAAATATTTTTGATTTGTTTTGAATTTTTTTTTTATTTGTTTTTGATTTTTTTTTTTTTTTGTTTTATAATTTAATTTTTTTATTGTTTTTGAATTTTATTTTATTTTATTTAATTATTTTTAATGATTATATATATATAAAATATATATATATATATTATTATATATATATATATAATGATGATGTTGGTGGTAGTGGTTAACGTCCACTGAGACCAAACTTTGGCTTATCGGACCTAAAACTAATTATTTAGTTTAATTTAAGATTTTAGTCCTATGCTCAAAAATCTTGGAGAGAAGCCTCCCGAGGTCACTATAATTTTGACATCGTAAAAGGCTAGGAAGGTCAGTATTGCAACAAAGATTATGAAACTGTGATCTAATGTGGTTGTAAGTGGGGCACTCTAACAGGAAGTGATTTTCATCCTCGATGTTCATATTCTCAGAGAGTTGGCAGATCCTTTACATCCATGGTGTTTTAGGAAATGCCCAAAGACCCGTTTCACTATGGAGCTCATGAGAGTTCATTCTAATCGTGGCTATATTAATTTTCTAGGGTGGGGTTGATGACCTCCTTATAATATCTTAATTTTATTTTAGCTCCTAAATCTTTTTCACACCACTTTATTTCTTTGACCTTAGAAGTAACAATATTTTTAATGTTTTTAATGTCTTTCAATGCAACATTCTCATCAATCTCCCAATGGTTCAACCAGGCCTTGGTGTCTTTATACCAACCTCGTTTGAGCGTCAGGTTGATTTGGTTGGAATTTAAAGCTAGCTTAGGAAGTCTATTGTATCCTACGTTATTGAGTTTGTGCTTGTAGAATAGAAGCCTAGTCATAGTTAGGCTCTCGATAGGGGAAAGACCCACTTTTATAAGGAGAATAGGATAGGGTGTATTTCTTTTAATTTTGAGGTTATACGTTATAAAATGCTTCTAGATTTGCTCAATCTCTCTCCAGGATTCTCTAGAGAAGCTGCATCCCCAAACCTCACATCTATATAAGATAACGGGAATGACTAAAGCTTCAAAGAGGGACTTCTTTATATCCCACATTATGAGATTTGTCATTTTACAATTATTTTCAAGACAAAAATAAGCTTTCCACCCCCCATTAATCCTTTTCTCAATGATATAGTTTGAGTTGAGCTTGTGATGAATATAAAGTCCTAGGTACTTGTAAGAAGACACTTCCTCCAAGTTACTATTTTCATACATAAAATTAGCGTAAGTTTCCTTCTTGGATTTGATAATAATAACTTTTATTTTGTCAGTGTTAACAGTCATACCCATGGTAGAGCAGAGATCCTTAAGAAGTCTAAGTTTCTTATCAAGATCATATGGGCACCTTGTGAGAAGAACAATATCGTCTCCATAGAGAAGAAGGATGATGACTATATCATCTAAGATCGTGCAAGCACAGTCTGCTTCCTCTAAATCACCTTCTATCTTGTCAATGTAAATGCCAAATAGGGTAGGGGAGAGGGGCAACCTTGTTTAACTCCGATATTACTCTTAATATCTTTCAACCACCCCTGATCACTCTTTAACTTGGCAATTACATTCTCATATAACCTTATAACGCCAACTCTCAACTCGAAAGGAACCATTAGCTCTTCTAATCTATTCCATAGGTTGTTTCTAGGAACTGTAATGAAAGTCTTTCTAAAGTCCACAAAGGAACAAAAGAGATTGGATTTATCATTGTGAGATTCCTCCACAATGATCCTAAGTGTAATGAGGTGGTCCGTTGTTGAGTGCTCCCTTCTAAAACCTGCTTGGCCTTTAGCTCGCTTACCTTCACTTTCAAGCCATATGCTCAACTTCTTTTCCAAAATGATACCATGTAACTTGGCTAAGAGAGGGCTGATCATAATTGTTCAATAATTAGAGGGGTTAGTTGTATCCCCACTTTTAAAAATAGTGATAATGAAGCATTGAGTCCATGGTTTAAGGAACCCTTGCTTGACCGCTTGATTGAAAAGCTTGTGGATGTCGGGGATGAGGACAAGACCTCCAATTTTTTAGATTTCCGCCCGGTAACCTTCAATGTCCATAGCTTTTCCATTTGTGAGGCATTTAACCCCAAATCAATGTCTTCTATGAGAAAACTTCTTTCGTTGTGCGAAGGGTTTCAAAGTTATCCATGACATTTGGAGATTCATAAAGTTTTTTAAGATAGGAATTCTAGTCATGTAAAGCAATTTTATTATTATCTTTAGTTTTCCTAGTTAGAATCTGCCTCCATAATTTCTTAGGAGCTACCTTAGAGAGGTGTAAGAGATTCTCTTATCTTTTATGAATATATTGCCATTTTTTCCTTTTAGTTAGGGCTTCGTATATTTTTATCTTGTCAATTTTAAGAGATTCATTAATAGCTTCCTTAATTTCTCTCCCCGCACTTTTACAATCTTTGCCATACCATGGGTTGGTTTTTCTATTTATTTTATTACTTTAAACTTCAATTGATAACTTCTTAATAGAATATGAGAGGGTTGTAGTAAAATTATGATACAGGTATTCTATGTTGTCTATACTAGATAAAAGAAGCAAATTAGGTTTTAATTCATTTAGAAGGAGATAATTTTTATTTCTATCAAAGATTAAGATCTTTTGGCTATAAGGTTTATCTTCTATGGGATCCCTATGCATGACAAAATTGAGACATAAATAAACGCATATGATCAGAGTCAGGGTTGTCGTTGTTTAAGATGTCAAATTTTTTTTTTTTATTTTAATTTTTTTTTACATTTTAAATTTAATTTAATTTTGTTTTTAAATTTGTTTTGATTTTTTTTAAAATTGATTTGAATTTTTTAATATATATATTTTTTTAATTTTTCTTTCAATTTATATATATAAACAATTAAAAAAAAATAAAATAAAATAAAATAAAAAATAAAAAGATAAAAGATAAAAGATAAAAAATAAATAAATAAATAAATTGTTATTTTCATTTAATTTTATTTAATTTTTTATTTTTTTGGCAATTATTTTAAATTATCTTTTTTCTAATGAGGCTTTTATTTTTTATTTATATTTTTAATTTAAAAAAAAAACTGTTTAAATTGTTTTTCTTTAATTATATATATATAATATATATATATATATATATATATATATATATATATATATATATATATATATATATATATATATATATATATATATATATATACATATATATATATATATATATATATATATTTTCCTGTTAATTTTTTATTCAATTTTTTATTTTTACGAGTTAATTTTTGTTTCTTTATTACATTTTTATAGGTTTTATGTTTTTTTTTTTGTTTTTATATTTCTTTGTAATGTTTTGTTTTTTTAACTAACATGAAAATCACCAACATTTAAAAAAAATTGTCCACACTTAATTCATTAGAAATTTGAAGTGCAAAAACTAAGCCCTTTAAACAAAAAGGGTTGATGCTCATTAGCACTTTTTCAAAATGATGATGAAAATCACTAACAAAAAAAAAAACGTTTGAACTTGATACATCAAAAAATTTGAAGTGTCAAAAATAAGCCCTCTAAAAAAATGTGTTGATGTTGGATCAACACTTTTCAAAATCAACATGAAAATCACTAACATTTAAAAAAATTGTTCATACTTGATACATAAAAAAATTTAAAGTGGCAAAAATATGCTCCAAAAAAAAAATGTGTATTCTGAATCACCATTTTTCAAAATTGAGTGACTTTTTGCTACCTTAGAAAAACGGGTACTAGGTCATTTTCTCATTTGATCGGTAATTATGTTGCTTTCTTTTGTTTGCTTGCTTTCTTTCTTTTCTTACTTGTTTTTCTCTCTCTTTACTTCTGATTCTTTCTTTTTACTTTCTTTGCTTGCTTGTTCCCACAGGTTAGCCTCTCGTGAAACCTTGTTTGTCTCTCAAAACAAGCTAGGCGAATCTAAGAGGATTTGTAAAGCTATCAACATCTAGTTATCTATTGTCCTCTCTCTTTATGATTAACTTGGTGTCTTCAATTGATGATGCCATGATGGAAAATATGTTCTTTTTAGAGTGAGTTTTGGTGAAAACCCAACCTTACACTCTAGCTAGTACCACCTACTCTAATCGGTTCTTTTGGGTTAACCCTTGTCAACTCATTCAAGTAGAGTAAGGTGAGGGGGGAAACCATAACAAGTATGTCAAAGGTATACATAACAAACTCCTCTGAAGGAACAAGCTCTCCTGCTCTCAATAAGTTGGGATCCCTCTTTTGCCTCTAAAATAAATAAGTGCCTATACACAGTTCTTAAAAAAAAAATGAATAAGGCGAAAGAAGAGAAAGGCTTACTGCACAAAGAGGTGATGCAAGTAATTATGCCGAGGTACTAACCAGTCTCGCTAGGAGCGAAGCAATGCTTGTGTTCCTTTGTGTCTCCATTGGGGTATTGTCCAGCCTTGCTGGCAATGGACCAACACTAGAGATGAACCTTAAACTCTGATAGTTATATCACTTGCGCACCAATATACCCCGCATGCCTAATCGAAATAACTTAGCTAACTTGGCTTGGAATATGTGCTAACTAATTAAGAGAATGGTAGGGACTACATCTTTCACATAAGCTACTACAGAAGCCATCATGATCAATGAATCGAACAATACTTCCGAAAGGGTTAGACTCGCTTCTCACAGAACAAAGTCCATTCAGAGAACTAGATTTCTACCAGTGTGTCACTAAGTGTTGTAGTGGCTACAACCACCCTCCAAAATTTTGGCTCACATGAAAATTTCAGAGCCTACCTCAGATCCTTTGATCAATTATCACTGGTCGCTTATTGGTAAACTGATGATTTCAAGCTCCCCTCCTTGATTGTAAGAGTTGTTTGTGTTCTCTCATTATGCAACATGTGTCATTTTCAGGCATAGGGGTTGTTGTTTGTCATGCAAAGGGAATGTTGTCATGCTTCAAGGGAATTGTGTGTGTATGAGTGGTCATCATCACATAGACATGTTTCACACTCACCTCACGCACTCTTGTCATAAAGGTTTTTGTATCAACCAAAGTATGTCTTATGCAATTTGGATGGTCTATGTTGTGTCACTAAGTGTCCTTGTGTGATAACAGTCAAGTCCTATCATGTTTACATATGTTTCACTGATCTCGTGCTTAGCCATTTTCTCAAGAAACCTAGCCTCATCTAGCTTCCCTGAAATGTGTGCTTTTCTTCTGCAACCATCAAGCTTCCTCCATTGCCTGCTAAAATTTCGTAGTGTATAGAGACACCAACCTCCCTTGCCTACTGAAACCCCACAGCCCGTAAAGACCCTAGTGAGCATTGCTCTCCAAAAATGCACAAAGAAGTCAGGCAGCCATCACCCAAAAATTTTGTAGAGGTGTCCTCCGAGGACCCCTATCCCACAAAAGTGATTTTAGCCTAAAAAATGTGCAGTGTTGTCCAATTTTTCTTGTCAGTCTTGCGTGCAAAAACTACACAGACAAGCCTACCAAGGCCTCATTCTAGCAACAGTCAGTATCTGTTGAAATTGTGCAGATCTACCTCTCAGTGACTACAGGAAAAGGTGACATGCTGAAATCTCTTCCAAGGAGTTGAGGAGAAGTACCAAGGAACCAAGTAATGGAAAATATCAATACTAAATGCAAAATCTATCAGATGCATGATCATCTTGAGGGTAAGTATGGTAATTAAGGAACATATTTCGAAGTACACCTCTTATTTGAGTTTGTAGGACTACTTTTCATTATCATACGACTCTGTCCTCAGTAACATGCATGTGTGCAAATGCGAAAAGTCATGTTATATGTTTCTTTTACATGTCTTGCTTCTTTTCACGTGTTCGACCAATTGTCGTCTTTCGCATGTTGATTTCTATGTCGTACTTGCGACTTCGTTCTGGTGATGTTGAACATTGTGTTTGAGTTGTGTACACATATATTTCACTCACACACAATGTTATATGCATTGTCACGCAAGCGTCATCACGGTCATTCAATGATCTATCACAAGTGTCTGCTTGTTGCTCGCACCATCGGTCAGTCACAGTAAGTATATGTTGTGTTGATGGTTTGAGGTGTATTATTGTCGAGTCATGTTGAGTGTGTATTAGCAAGGTCATGTATGCACACAAGTTCACTTGCCCATGCACTTAGTCATTTTCCTGAAATTCTGATGACTGGATCAATCTCCAATAGTTGGACCTTTGTTGAGATGCATTGTGCAGTTTTGGCCCTGAGTGATCATGTACTACTACCCAGAATTGGGTAGAGCTTGAGGATGTCTCCTAGGAATCTTGCATGGCACAATGTTGGAATCAACTAGACTGACTGTTACCCAAAATAATGAAAAAGTTACTTAGCAATCCATTTCAATCTGTGTTTCCTGCGAGCACATCAACCAAGTCTCCAGGTGGTCAAATAGAGAGTTTGACTGAATAGTGACCTTGGGACTCACTCCCTCAAAAACTTGCGCAAACTCTGCAAAGCTTGCCCACTCTAATGACTGAAGAAACTATGCAGATGTTCTAGACACCCCGTGTCCATCACTACCTCCCTCAAAAAATTGCACAGTTTTTCCAGCCAATCACCTAGTCAGTCGGCCTATTCCTCACCCGAAACAATGCGAAGTTTTCATAATCAGTCACCATGCTACGTAACATCTCGCTCAGCTCAAAAATTTCACAAGGATGTTCAGCAAGCTAGCCTCCCAACAATTGTCCAGTTTTTTCTAGCAAACCCTTGCTGCCAACTCCCTAGAAAAATTGCGCAACTTTTCCAAGCAGTCGTCCTGCAGCCCAATGCCAGCTTCCCGAAGAAATTGCGTACTTTTTTTTTCAGTCCCCGCTCTGCTACCTTCACTGCCTCCCTGAAAAAATTGTGTGGATCTTCCCTCTAACTGAGCCAGATCCCATAGGCAGTCACTGTTGATCTAGATTATCTATCTTAGTCTCCCAGTGACCTCTGCGCAATTTTCACTGGCAGTGCCCACAGCTTGCATCTCGGCTCGAAATCTACCTTGTGTAGTTTCAGAGCCTTTTCCTCTCTCTCGGTCACCTGCATCTAAAATAGAATGTTAATGCATCATGGTAGACTAGGAGATTTATGTATTTGATGTCATCTTGTCATGAGTAATTTTAGATATAGGTACATGAATGATACATGACGTGACGACGAACAAGATGAACAAGGAGAGCATGCTAGGAGATTGGTTCATGAATGGATGAACAAGGAACACATGCAAGGATATTTGTTCGCGAAAAAATGAACAAGTAATTCATGTGAGGATATTCTTTCTTGAACAGACAAACAAGGAATGCATGCAAGGATATTTTTTTCGCAAACGAAAGAACACATGAAGCATGTCAAAGTACAATTGAAGGAGGAGCATGCATGTGCAAACATCGAGTGAACACCAAGACCATCAAAGAATTTGCACACCTTTCCATGCAAAGATGAATGTATGATACACCAAGAGCACATCATCACTCAACAACATTGTAGCTCAACATGGACAACACCAATAGCATGAACATACCAGCACTATCGTGTCAATTTGTGTCATCAGTCATCTCAGCCACATCACTACTATTGGCCATACTATTGTAATCAATGTAATGTAACTTAGAAGTCCAGGAGACCCACATGTAAAGTTGAAGAGTCAGCTAAAGTTGAATATTCATGTAAGTCAAACAGTGATGAGGGAAGTTGAACAGTCACAAGGGTCAATTTCACCCTTGGCTCTAAATACCCCTCATTTGTACATGAAAAATACTTTTTCACCTTGCCTCCTCCCACATAGCATTAGGAGTCTGTAAACTTATCTTTAAGGAGCGAGTAGTGGTTGCAACACCCCTCTATCAGAGTTAGTAATGTAATGGTATACAAATGTGTCTTAGAACTTTCTCTTAATTCAGAAGCCTGTTAATAGGCCATCACATTTTCACACATGTATTGTAATTTTTTGTAAGACTATTCTTCGGACACTTGTAATACATGTTGCTTTAACCTGTGTTAAGATAGTTGAACTATCTCGGTTGTTCTAATATATATGATTACGAAAATGTGTTGTATAACTTGTTACTATTTTCTTGGTTGTGTGGGCTATCCCACCGAATGCTCAATAGATTCATTCGTGTAAACTTTTTATAACACTCATTGCACTCATGTGGACTATTCCATTGGGTGTAGTACATGTTATTTGTTCACTTTGTGTTTGTGATTTCTGCATCTGCGTGGACTACTCCACCGGAAGTTGTGTATGTCCTATTGTGTTGTGTGTCTCTAGTAGAGTTGGGACTATTCCCTTTCAACCTGAGACTTACTTCCACCCTCTCCCTCTACAGTGAAAGAACTTTGACGCAAGTAACACCAAGCACGCGAACCTCATTGTTTGAAGACAAATAAGACCATTCTCACGTGCTGATAAGGAAGAGGTAAGGCATATATTTAAGATAATGGCAATTGGACCATCGTACTAGATGGGACTCCTACACCAAATGATGTGAGGTTTGGTTGCGACTTCATATCGGGCAGATCCCCTAAATGTTGGCAGGTCGAGCACCGTCAACAGAATGGTAATGCATGTGTATAACTAAAATTCAAGTAACTTAAAAAGCATTTCAAAATTAAAAATATAAAAGTACATATGGGCTAAGGAATATCAATTTAAGGTTTATTACACATGGGCCAAGGAATAACTAATTATGGCTTATTTCATCATATGGTTGTAAAACATGTCAATGGAGTGCATTTTTGTAGTGCAAGTGTGCATTTTTCATGAAGGTGTTTGTATTCCTCTTTATGCAAACATGTAACACCATGGAATTAGTATGAATTTTCAACTTCAAGCCTATATTTTCTTAATATCCTATTTTCATGTAATTTCCTAAGGTAAACACCCAATTACCAAAACAAAGCATGGATTCCTAGGGTGTCCAGTTTTCATAATTCCTTTTTTCCATCCACTTTTACATATGCAATTATTTCTTTATGCATTTTTTTCATTTACAGGGAAGTTCATTATAATACATTTCATACCAACCTCATGATCTAATATTGTATTACGATTCATTTTCAATCTTCTTTCTAAACAAGCCATTCATATGACTAAGGAAGAATCAAATAGGGCTTACTTCATTATAGGTTTTTACATAATGTCAAGTGCATGCATTTTTTATATCACAGTGTGAATGTATCCTTAGAAAGGTATGCATATTATTACTTAACATGTGAAAAATACATTACATGCATTTAACACATATTTCACCAAAGGGTGTGCATTTTTCCTTAGCAAACCATATATTTTCCTCAATGTCCTATTTCCATGAAATTTCAGAAGGATAGTGTGTATAATCTACATAGTTCATCTAAATATATGTATTTTAACTAACAGTATGATTTCAAGAAGTTACCATTGCAACTCATAATAGAAAGGCTTGCATTGTTCACTCTAAGGCATTCATTTTACAAAATTCCACGTTTTTTTGCAACAACCACATAATTTTCAATTTGAGCATGCATTTTCTTCCTTAAGAATATTTATCTCTTCTTAAGGAATGTAATATTCAATAGACTATATATTCATTATATCATTATACAGAATTCACCATTGGGAGTGCATTTTCCTAAGGTGACCATGATTCACAATTTTCTATCTTTGTCCTAGAACAATATTTTTGGTCTGTTTGTAAAGCAAAGGGTATTAATGTTCCAATTACACAAGCAAAGGTATAGGTAGACATACAACTTTTCAACTTCCTTTATATGCGTCATATCAACTTCCTATGGAACTCACTTTAATGCATCGATATCAAGCCATACCAAAATGAGATAGATGTATTTTCTCTCCTAATACTTTTCACACAAAACTCTTATAGAAAAATTATAGTGATTTGGAAATTTTACTTGAAAACTACTATATGATAGGCATGCCCATATATATTTAGCTAATAGTTCACCTAGAACATGAAGGTCTTGGCAGGTTAACATTGGGTTTTGGAAAAGTTAAAGAAATGGGAAAACATGGTATTAGGTATAAGAAAATGTGGTATAAGATCATAGTTTGAGCTGTAAAGAAATATCATGTTTGGATTCTATTTGATTATTTTTCTATTTTAGTATCAATTTTTGTTTGGGAAAATATACTTTGAGCCTAGTTTTTTGGAGTGGTACCAAGGGGGTCATCGGTAGGAGATCAATTTTTAGTTAGTAAGTTTGTCTTTTGGTCATGTTTTTTTCACATCCTTGATATCTATCATTTTGATTTTGATTCTTATGTTTTATTTAAATCATGTTGTTGTAATTTGTGGGATGATAATTTAAGCACATGAGTAATCAACACAAGAATTGAAAATGTGCTCCATTGAACATAACTAGTGTAGTTAAGTGTGTTTGGTGAAGAATTCATATCTTTGTTCTTGTTGGGCATGGAATCCCCCCAAGGCATGTTTTGGGGTTTAAAGCCCAAGTTTTGACCAACTCTTGTAGTAAAAGCTCTGCGGATTGCAGACAGCGGCCACAAAAGTATGATAGAGTCACAAGATTTTCCGCCCTATTTTTTTAATGTAATGTTGGTGGGATAGACCTACCCATGGTCTGCAGACCATGGGATTGTAAATAGAGCAAGGCTCTAAGTGTAAAATGAGAGAGAGAGATAGAGGAGCATGAGAAGTCTAAGTGGTTGAGTCAAAGTTTAGAGTGTGTCTGTGGGTCGTAGAGTAGGAGAAGGCTTTGCAGCTGTGTGCGTAGAGGCTCAATAGTCGGCAGTTGAGTGCGCAGACCCCTGCAGCTGAGTGTGCATGGCGAGTCGAGTCTGTAAATATTGAAAGAATCAATAAAGAGAAGTTTTGTTATAATTCTATGTATCTGTTCTTGGGTTAATACATGATTGATATAATTTGCAAATATATTGTTTATCTACTGCGCGCACCTGTATGAAGTTTCTATGTTTTTAAGTATAACTTAAAGCACGCAAGTAGGCAAAGATAATTAACTAATATTGGAATATAAGCAAGGTTTTGGGTAATAACGTAGAGCACGACACACAACCCTTGAGTAGAATTGCGCTTAGGTAGTATATCAATCCCTGAGGAACGAGAACGTGCGCGCAAAAAACTGCGTGCATGGACAAACCACGGACCATTCAAACTCATCAGACATCTCCAGGGTGTGGAAACCTAGTTCTAGCACCCTCCCATACTACTTTGGGTGAGACCTCAGTCCGTGCTCCGCGCACTGTTGCAGAAAGGGCCAGTAGTACTGGGATTTGTTTGGCTAATTAACTCCGAACTTGGGTCAGGCTCTAACAAGCCAACAAATGGTTCTGTGACCAGGACCAGGATTTGCATAGAGATGTCTGATGTCGTATCACTCGAATCTGACCAAGAAAGGAATTGAAGAGTGATTGGATAGAAATATTCATGAGTTCACGGAGCAGGAAAATAGGAATCCATGACTGTCAAAGGAAGAGTGGTTAGATTGCTACTTTTATACAGAGATCCATGCAATTCTCTTTGCATCCTTCTCTATTGAGTTATATGAGTGGATTTCAAAGCTAGCAGATAACCAAGGAAGGTGTAAACTTGCCAAACCTATTGTGTGGAATCCAGAATTGGTGCACAGACTAGAAGTATCGGAAGATAAGATCGCGTGCACCGTAGATCACTAACTGGATCGAATCATAGGAGGGTTCATCACCAAATTCACAGTAAATACTTCGGTCAGTTATAGAATGGTAGAATGACACTTCCTCAAGGAACCACGAGGTAAGTACGTTAAATCTTTGAACACTTGGATTAAAATGCTACTGTGTGAAAAGTGGGTGATGTGAATAAATTAATGTTTGGGGCTATGTGGAGTGGGAGGATCTACAGAAATGAAGGCGACACAAAACTAGAAACTAGCCCCTTGATTTCACCTCCACGAGGAGGCGAAGAGGAGCTCGCGAAGGTTTTGCCAAGAGATGCAATCAATCTAATAAGGCAGAGAATTCCGCGCATACCACCCCCACCCACAACACCACTAATTCACCATCTTCACCCCTGACTTTGCCCATACCACCTCCACAACCACCATGAAGTAGTATGGCCAGCACGATAAAGCTACCCGTGTTCAAGGGATTAGGGAATGAAGATCCAGACCAATTTTGGTTTGTGGTAAAATTTGTATGGGAATCATAGGGTGTCATGGACAACAATAGAAAGAGGGCGATGTTGGTTAGCACTCTGCAAGATCACGCACTAACTAGGTACATTAAGCATTCCAATGATAATCTGAATGCAGGGATAGCGGATATTCAAAGTGCACTAAACAAAGAATTTAGCAGGCTAAAATCTGAGGCACAGTCGATCATTCGATTCAAGGAAATAACAATTCTACCAAGTGAAACCCCGTGGGAGTTGGATCAAAGACTAAAGTGCACAATTCGTGATGCGAACATGACCTTAACAGATGGGCAACATCGCAAATGTTTTGTAGCCTCATTAACACCGCATCTACAGCATGCGCTATCGCAAAAAAGGCTAACCACTTAGGCTGAGGCTTTGGAGGTCGCGATGAGATTGCACGAGATGCTAATACAAGATCCTAACCTGGGACTCTAGCAGATTCACGCGCAGTTGAAAAACTTGTGCCTGGAGATGCAAAGTTCGAAACAAGATAGGACAACTCATCCAGAAGTGCGCGACGAGGTATGGTGCATAAAGTGCAAGGGCTAGCGACACAACAAGGACCACTACCCGGTGTTCGTGAATCACCTCGTGGGAGGAGGACCAATTCCATTGAGACCAGAGGCACAAATAGGACCAAGCGCAGTTCCTGCATTATGGTGTGTGATTTGTTAGATAGGAGGAAAACATGCTACAGATAAGTGCCATCTACTACAAAAGTATACGTAGAATTCCTAGCAGTTGTTCTATAACTTCTGCAATTCAGTAGGACATTATGAGAACACCTATAGAAGTTATGAACTGATGATGGATCGGACTCCTACCTATAGAGTCCAGGCGGAAACATAGACCCTTGATCAAAATGCAGGAATGGTCTATACTGGATTTCAGGGGCGCTGACGAGGCCGAGGTGGAATGGGACTAGGAAGAGGTCGCGGACAGCTGATATGTTACAATTGTGGAGGGCCAGGGCATTATTCCCATGATTGTAGAAATCCAAAGAGACCATCATGCTTATATTGTATGCAGTTTGATCATGAGATGGAGGACTGTCGCACACTGATAGTGAGGTTGCGCGATAAAGGAGCACTCCAACCTCCACTGGCTCAGAACCTGAAAATGATGAGGCTTGTGCTACGTAAGGAAGACCCTAATGTAAATATCATGCTCCGAAGTGGTATTACGACAGGGGATGACAAAGGATGGTAGCCTGAAGAAAGTACCTAGGTTCGAAAATCCCCAAAAAAGGAACCAAAATTTGATTTGGGGCAAGCTAAGGAGAACTTCATGGAATCTAAGAGGAGCTTCGTGAATGCCTCCACTTGAGGAAGTAAAGATAGACTAGAGACGGAAATGGACCCATCAATTCTCACTACGTTCTTAGAGACATGCATGAAGTTCTTGCATGACAACAAGGCTGTGAAGGGGCTGCAAGAACTCATAACTAGATTCGTTGGGGTTGCATCAAGAAAATCGTGTGTAGTCCGGAAGTTGGGGAACCACACGACACGAATAGGAAGGGAGATGAGATTGGCTGAACAGATCAGGGAATATGAGATGGACCAAGTGATTTTGGACTTAGGGTTGGACACGAACATCCTCCCAAAGCAGACATGAGAATGCATGAGCATGCCTGCGTTACAATGGTATCCTATCCAACTACAAATGGCGAACGAGCGAAAGATCCTACCTATGGGGATATTGTAGTGAATCATAGTAGATATCGAAGGAGTGAGCGTGCTAGAATATTTCGAAGTGATAGATATTGTTGATGACAACAATCCCTATCCCGCACTACTGGGAATAGATTGGGCCACTGACATGAATGGAGTGATAAATCTAAAGAAGCGAAAGACGATTTTTCAGAAAACATCACTGCGTGTAGTGGTACCTTTAGACCTTGCGGAAGGATCACGCTACACAAAGCCAGTGCGCGACTATGATAGTGACGATGATCTAGACTATATCTATAAGATAACTACGCATGAGAAAGACCGGGTAAATCCAAGTGCAGATGGTTGAATATTGTGGGAGAGCGAAAGCTCCTGTACATCATATTCTAATTAAGAGATAGAACAATGGCAGAACTAGTTACACGAGGTAACTATGCTCAACTATAACATGATGAAAAGGGCATTGTGCTACATAGCAACAGAGGTAAGAGATCTACCTATGTACGATGGGTTGGGAAAAGTGGAAAATTTCCTTAACAATTTTGAAAAAGAAGTGCCAAAACATCAGCATTTCAACACTCTGAAATGGGTACTGAGAGTTACGCCCACAATATGGTGGGGTACGCACCAAAGAAGTTTCGAGGACTGGCACGAATGTGGAAGGATGATGCTCATGCAGTTTGGGAAGCCTCATGTGTAATTGAAAGATAAGTATGACAGATGAACTATCCCACATACTCACCTTTCCAGGTGGATACAAGCATATGGTGTGAAGACTATGGGAATGCACATGATACTTGCGGTAGGAGACACGAGTGGTAAATAGGTGAGGGCAAGGAAATGGCGCAAATGACCTCTACGGTTGGGACCACAAAGTATGAAAAGACCAAGTGCGCAGAATAATATCCATGTAGAATCGTTTAACAAAGTACGCGAAGCGTTGAAAAAGGTCCCCAAGGTGAAGTGGACTGACTAGGACCTATGCGTACTAGGGGTTTTCTAGGCTTATAGGACCGCGTGCAAAAACCTGACCATGCAGGCATCACCAAGGCTAGAGTATGAAGAAACCGCAGTAAGCCCTATAGTACTTCAGGAATTTAGACCATGCGTGATAGCCCCAATAGATATGACAGTTCGAAGAACCTTGGAAGCAAAAATCCAACAGGGAAATCTTAGACTCTAAGAACTTGAAGAATAAAGACTATGGTTAAGGAGGAAAATCACTCTGGTGGACACGGAGCTCAGAAAGATGGAGGATGAGATAAAGGAAGATTTTCGCAGCAAAAAGACTAGGGTGGAAAGGTTGGATGCATACAATCGTGATGACAAGTTTAAGGCTTATTGTTGCGAATTGATCAGTCTGATGCCTTGGCTTGGACTACACATTACTAAGCATAGTAACCAGGGTAGCACATTGAAGATGGTAAAGTGCACAAGGGTGACCGTAACAATAAAAGATGGGTATTCTCCAGGAAACATGATGGATGATCGGATGAAACTTTTCGCAGGTGGTGCGACCACCTGATTAGTGAAGGAAGGATAGTCTTAGCACTCCAGGTAGTTGAAAGGGAGTGTCGGACTATAAACTCTTCTGCTCGGGAGCTGCGCGATATTGGAGTTGCGCACAGAAGCAAAGAGTCACAAGCTCTGCAACCACGGGGGGGCTGCCTTGCCACGCATGTTGACCAAAAAGTGACCATTAAAGTCACTATTCACAATGGGATGGTCAACTTGAGGCCAAATGGAGTGGGTGGTAGGCATTTAAGACGTGATTTATGGGCAAGATTTAGAAAAAAAAATTGCCAAGGCAGCATTAATGAACCGAATTTGGGGGGAACAGTCGAATTCAAATTCAAAAAGTGCCATAAAATACAAAGTTCTACCCAGAAAACAACACTTGGTCATTTGCGAATTCAACGATTGAGCAGAGCCCTTATTGTTGTGTGAAGAGCGTTGATTGAGCCCCTAAGTTTGCGAGTGCTATAATTTTAGACCGATGCGATGGCAACAGTTGAGGATGTTATGGAGATAATCAAAATGACCACCGGAGAGGCCACATAGGCTTTGGCTATGGGAGATGTTCTGGAAGGTCGTAGGATTGTGGCAAAAATCCTAAAATCACTGCACACGCCAAGACCCAAGAAGGACAAATAAGCAATGGTTCTCGTACATGTCTCCCCGCAGAGCCTGCTGCACACCAAGCTATCAATGGAGGAGAAGGGGAATTCATCACCATAGAGATGGATGAAGAAGGAGAAGATCTAGAGGATCTTATCATCACAGAGGATGAGGATGAAGGCATGGAGGACGACACTTAGCCTATGCACCCCGCAACAAAATTGTCTACCTATGCCCCCCAACAAAAAGGGAAGGTGGAATTGCCCAAGGACCTAGACAAGACCAAGGGCTCGCTTGAGACCCTACTCCTCCCATACAACATTATTTTGTAGGGTATGCACCTGGGGCGAGTGCCGAGCCTAAAATTTAAATATTGGGACCTCGTTGACCATGAGAAGTTCCCTCACCTTGAGACAAGGAGCCTCATGAAGCCCAAGAAGAACACCATGACGGGGGTACAGAATTAGAGTTGTGGAAGTGGTTGCGTGGAGTGGAAAAGGCTGGGCTACTAAACCTGCTCTGGGTGCCGCACTTCCACCACACCCCAATAACCATTTTTGTCATCAAGTAATTTCTCTTCCTGGTGCATGCTGGGTGTTTTTGGCTGGAGGATCCCATGTCCAT
This sequence comes from Pinus taeda, assembly GCA_000404065.3. NCBI lineage: Eukaryota > Viridiplantae > Streptophyta > Pinopsida > Pinales > Pinaceae > Pinus > Pinus taeda. The sequence goes on from APFE030520625.1 coordinate 57,993, forward strand.
CACGAGAGACTTGATTCAACACGTCTCCCAGCTTCCATGTAAAGGAGAGTACCCCACAGACATATCAAAAGGGAAAACCAGTGGCTTGGCCATTGTAGAGACCACAAAGAAAAAGTACAATCTGGAAAAGAAGAAGAGGGGCTATGCCATATCCAACATCAAGGAGAAAGCAATACGCATGGTGACCCAAATCCTGGCAGGAAAGGTCATGCATAAGTGTCGCACAGTCGAAATACCCGCGCCGGTGGTAGCACTAGCTGAGCAGTGCTTGGAGGGGGTCGAGTTTAACTCGTCTAAGTTCGTCTGCAAGGAGTTTTTAGAAAATTGTTGCAAAGCTCATGAACAAGGAAAAACATTCCACTATGCATGGCTTCTATTGTCCATAGTGCTTGTGGCTAGAGAATTGTCAGAGGATAGTAAATTCCCCATAATTGACAGGGATTTACTGGAGGCCGCAAAGTACGCTTCGCTCTGGCCAACGAAGGATGCTAAGAGGATCCATTATAGTAAAATCCTCTCAGTGTTCATGGAGGGGATCACCCATAAGTCGCGATTGTCACCCACTATTTACAGCAGTCTATAGAGTTTTGCAGAATTCAAAGCACACATGCATAAAATTTATATAAGAGGGCGTAAGGACCCGACTAAATAGTGGAAAAATATACCTTTCGTAGCCATAGATGATGTCATTTTCAATGTACTAGAGGCATGGTCACCGGAGTGGCATGCCCCAGACATTGAAAAAATCAAGAAGTTGGTAGTGCAAAGAAATAAATACAAGGACAATTTGCACATCACACAGTTGGTCGAAAAGCAAAGGAAGGAAGCAGCGAAAGCAGAAGTGCATACGGCGCAGGATGCGACACAGAAAGCAGTTAACCAAGAAAAGGCCGTAGCAGTAGTAGCAACACAGAAGGTAACCGTGAAGGCGGGCGAGGGCCAAACGACGCCTTTGCAGGGGCATGAAGCAGAGGAAGCAGAGATAGAAGAGGGAGGCACAAACCCATGAACTGCGTTGATATAGCTAAAGCACTAACACCCAATATAGTGGGAAGGGTTGCGTAAGAAGGTTAAGGCATCGAAATTGTATATTGACCCGATCACCCTAACCGAGGGTGATCTGCACGACATCATTGAGATGGTGTGTGACGTCACAAAGGAGGCTCTCCAATATTTCATGCAGGAGAACCAGATTGTGTTGGGTGGCCCTGAGAGTGCAGTTGCAGGAATTACAGGCATGCCCTCCACATGTTGGTACCCTTTCGACCAGCCTCGCAGTCGGCTGAATAGTAGCAGAGAAGATGTTGCACACACTGATGACGAATACCATAGTGTTGCCAAACGGAGCACTAGTGACATCAAATGAGGTCGATAGGCCTACGGTTAGCACATTGAAAGGTCTCAGTCTCAATATGGTTGCACTTCTACGAGAGACCTTATATGCTTTACAGAATCATGGGATAACTACACAGTTGCGCGCTAGGGAGAGTTGCGCAGTGCAAGTCCTTAATGAGCAGAAAATCAATATGGAACAACTGATCTTGCAACACGATGAAGTGGTGTCGCAGAATCAACAGCTAGTACAAGATATAGATGACACTTGCCAAAGTGTCCCGGAGCTGGCCATCCCAACCGACATACTAGTAGAAGCGCAGATCCACAGGTTAGCAGTAGGGGTCCACGAGGAAAGGGAAGAAATAACAAAGGTTCAGCTGGACCTGAACCTTTAGGTCCCCAAGCTACGGTTGAGGGCACATCAATGCACCCCTCCAAAAGTCAGAAAATAGTGCGTTAGCACTATCACAACGGGACTAGACGAGATTGGAGGTGCAGTGTGAGATTGCACCAATATGTTGGACGAATCACTTGAGGTCCTCTCAAACCTATAGGTGGACCCCAACATCCAACGCTTAGAGAGAAAGGAGCAAGAACACCAATAGTAGTATGATAGTATCTGAGGAACTGCACAGACAGTGGTCCTCACTCAGAGGCTTGTGCGGATGCAGCAGGATAAAGTGCTGAAGGAGCAGGTGGACACGGCACGACATAAGGAAGCAACCCTGAAGGTGTGCGTTCAACCTTGGATCTACGAGACTTTCACCATCACGACAAAAATCGAAGGTAAGCTCATACACATGAAGGGGATACACATACCGATGCAAAGAAGCACTCCTGACACAGAGGTCTCGAAACAACGTAGGCAGTAGATCTAGCAAATAGCAGCTTAGCGCAATGTTGACCTCCATGCAGTTCAAGAACAGTTGGGGGACTTCGTACAAAGATCACTACACCAACAGAGTGACTCGAGGGTGAGTCATGATGTTTGTATTGGGGGCCTGTTGGGCACAGAATCCCCCCAAGGCATGTTTTGGGGCTTAAAGCCCAATTTTTGACCAAATCTTGTGGTAAAAGCTTCGCGAATGGCGGGAGTAGGGCATGAAAGTATGATAGAGTCATAGGGTTGTCTTCCCTAGTTTTGTAATGTAACTTCGGCTGGATAGACCTACCCATGGTCCGCAGACCATGGGATTATATAAATAGAGTGAGCCTCTAAGTGTAAAGAGAGAGAGGGGGATAAAGGAGCGTGAGAAGTCTAAGTGGTTGAGTCAAAATGTAGAGTGTTTCTATGGGTTGTAGAGTAGGAGAAGGCTCCACAGCTATGTACACAGAGGCCTAGTAGTCCACAGCTGAGTGTGTGGACCCCTATATCTGAGTGCACAGGGCGAGGAAAGTTTGTAACCATGGAAAGAATCAATAAACAGAATTTTTGCTATAAATTTGTGTATCTGTTCTTGGGTTAATACATGACTAATATAATTTGCAAATATACTATTTATTTACTGTGTGCACGTGTATGAAGGTTCTATGTTGTTAAGTATAACTTAAAGCACACAAGTAGGCAAAGATAATTAACTAATATTCGAATATAAGCAAGGTTTTGGGTGATAAAGCAGAGCACGGTGCACATCCCCTGGGTAGGGCTGCACAAAGGCCACGATGAACGAGAAAGTGTGCGAAGAAACCTGTGCATAGGGACAAACTGCGGACCAGTCGAACTCGTCAGACATCCCCACGACGCGGAAACTTGGTTCTAGCACCCTCCCATACTACTTCGGGTGAGACCTCAATCCGTGCTCCACGGACTCTTGTTGAAAGGGCCAGTAGTATCAGGATTTGTTTGGCTAATTAACTCCAAACCTGGGTTAGACCCCAACAAGCCAATAGTTCTTTTTAAATCTTTTGAAAACAAGTATTTTGAATATATACCTATCCAATTTAGTGATTATATTTTAAAGTCTACCTAGGAACTGACCATAAGTTAATCTCTCTAGATATAATGAAATGAAACTAATTATCTTCATCATTGTATACCTAGTGCAACATAAAATAAATTTATGGTATATTTATTTATCCATCTTATACTCTCTTTATCCATCTATCTATCAATTCTTGGTATGAATTTTTTTTATTTGTAATTAAACTACTTAAAAAACTATTTTAATATTGAAAAAGGAAAAATGAAAGATAATAGTTTCTCTAAAAAGTATTTAAGACTATCATGATCCATTTCTACCTTGAAGTGTCTTTCCATTCAGTAAGGTCGCCATTTCTTAAGTGCATGTAGTATTGCCAACATTTCCTTCTCACAAATAGGTTGCTTGACATGTAGTAGTAAAAATACCCAATCACCTACATCAAAACATTTTTCACTACGATGTTGATCTACTTGTTGTTTCATTCGATTTTGCACCAAAGTGTCATTATCCTTTAAAAGTTGGAGAACTTGTTGTTGATGCTCGATTTGATCTTTCACTACTTGAACCTTTTTCTTCTTGATATTTCCTTCTATATTTAGAGTTTTAGGTGTGGTAACTTCTTCCAATCCTTTTTGAGGGAGAGGGGCATGTTAGGCCCCTATACTACTAGGGTAACCCCTTATTCTTATTAGTACAACCCCATTATCAATATGATGTACCCACGTAGTGCCCATATTGTTACTATTGTGCCCCATAGAAGCCCACTATTGTTATTATTGTGCCCTTACATTATTATTGTTATGTCGGCTCTAATTATATTATGACCCGTTAGGCTCCTATATATAGAAAGGAGGTATTTTCATTTGAATCATCCAAGAATTGTTCTTTTGTGTAATATAGAGGAGGTTGCCCCCTCGAAGAGGCTGAATTTTGAGGCATTCAACTATCTTTTCTATCTTTTTGTGAGTTGGTTTCATAACAGGATGATTTTTCAATAATGAAATAACACATGACAATGTGTTTATGTTTGAAAGCAATGACATTTTTCTACCAAATACAACTACCCACAAATAACTTCAACACTTGAGGGATAATTTTTCATATAAAGTTGTTGTGCAACGAGTTGAAGGAATGTTTGTGCTTTGGGAATTCACTGATGTGCAATGATTATGTTGTTAAAATTCAAAGAAACCTAAACAAGGAGATAGAAGAATTGATTGCAGACATACAACTCAGATTTCTCTTAAAACTAAAGTTATTCACATATGTGTAGTGAAAATCTTATACAACACATTTTGTCTTATGCTTTCAAGGTTTATTTCGAGTCATATCTCACACAAGATAAAAAAAAATTATACATGGGCTCCACTAATGATGTAAATAAATCATTTTTTGAATTAGTAGAGATTTCTGATGCATTCACTAGCACTCTGAGACTAAAAGATATAACTACACCAAAATAATCTCCAAATGGAAAATTCCCTTGTGTAGATCTTTCAGAGCGTCTCTTAGTACTCGAAGTGAGATATAATTACATCGAAATTATCTCCACGGGACAACAAAGATGACAGGAAATATAAGGTGCAATGAATTTTAACATATATCACATAACCATATCTAATAGCTATTCCTTTTGTGTCTCCTTAGCTAAACCACCAACCTTAGATAATTTTTTTCAGTATCATAACAAAATAAGATGTGTAATTTCTATGTTATTTGCTTCTTCCAAGCAAGTGGGAACAAAAAAATGCATTGATTTAATCTAAACCTAGAGCATTGGAGCTTAAATAAAAAGTTTATAGCAACTTCTGCACTATAATATCAATTTTTCAGTAGTGATTTTGTTTGAAATTTTCATATGTGCCCGCGATTGTTACAAATTCCAAAAAACCAAGTCTATCTACAACTTACTTGGATGATCTATAGCCAAAACGATAATCCACTTATAATAAATAGGTCTAAACAAAAAAAAAATGATCAAAATGATTTGAAAATACTCTTTGATGTATAAAGTCTCTGTCACTCTCCCCATAACATGTTATTTTTCCATTCTCATTTTCTTCGAGTATATAGAAAATTCATGTGGATTGCCATGCATGTAGAAACCAAGAAAGTGGGTTGCATTTTGTACATTTTCTCCTTTGCAAAATGGTGCACTAACAAAAGAGGGAATCTAGTATGTCATAGGAAATTTTCTAAATCTGTGAACTCACCATTACAATTGAACCAACTTGCATTGATCTCACACTTAACCAAAAAAAGGATGTCCAAGCAACTTCTTTTACATCTATTGGATCACATGAAAGAGATAAATGAGATAGAAAACTAATTTACAAATTACGGATAAAAATATTAAATTTTTCTTTGATTAATTGAATAAATTAGTTTTTTTAACAAACCAATTAATTAATCAGTTTCTTTTTTCATTTAAAAATAATATAATAGTATGTGGTGCTGAAAAATAAAAAATGCAATACTCATTAAATTGATTGGGTCACACCTACTCCATCATTAATTTTTAAGGTCTATCATAATGCTCTCGCTTAACTTACATAACTTACATTCAACATAATCGCATATATTGCCACAAACATTTCATGATGAGATATTGACATTTGGATACTGATTATTATTTATATTTTATCAAATCTTTGGTAACACTTAATATAAATAGTTATATTAAAAAAATCCATGTATAATATCGTTTTAAAAATTCATAAAAATATATAATAGTCTTTTAAGTTAATACAAAAAATAATACTTGTAATTAATATTGAAATGATATGATATTATATTATATATAAGAATTTATTAAACATTATTTTTAGTTAATCTTATAATAACAAAAAATTAAATTATAAGCTTATATTTAAAATATTATATTAAATAGTGATTTTTTCTTAAAATTTATTTCATTTATTTTTTTTTCAATAAATATTTTATTTTTTAACATTAATTTATTTGTTATTTTTGTTGTATAATTTATTATATCTTCTTAAAATTTTGAGGAACAAGCATTTTAAATGTAATTTTGACCATTTGATAATTTATCAATATTTCGCATGCCACAAAAAAGCACTCTTTAATATCTAATTTTTAACTTTTTCACTAACTCCAATGTTTTACACAATAAAAGAGAGCATTATCATTATTGTTTTTTACTTTAATTTAAATATATTTTAATTAAGGAGAAGGTAATAGCTACTACCCTTCTTTGGACTTTCCTTTATGGCTGAAAAGACCATCTATGTTGTATGTTCCTTAGGGAGAGACCTTTGTCCTCTATTCGTATATTTTCTCCTAATATTCCCTCTCCACGGTTGGTTGATTCATTGAGGGTTCTACTTGCACTATAGAGTTGATGTATAAGTTTTGTTGTCCTATAGGCCAGCTTGAGCCTGTCACGTGTCCAAATTGGCCTTGTTACATATATTTGTGCTACATAGGTCACTTTCGTGAAACACAGTTCCTTTTACCATGCATTACGTAGATCACTTGCCACCAGGGTACGTGCTAAAGAAATCCTTTTTAATCCACCATTTGAGGAAGATGCCTACCATTGCCATTTTGTTTTCATAAAGGATTGTATGGTATTTTCACTTTCATTTTATGACAGGATTGAGAAATGCCTATGTTAAAGGTTTTTCTTCTCATTGATAAAGTTTACTCTTTGTCGATCTTTGTCATCCTATATTTTTATGGAATAAAAAATATATCCTTTCATTAAATGAATAAGTGAAAAGAATGGTTCGATATATAATCAGTTTTTAGAGTGGTTAAATTATTATAACCAATGATAAGTATTCAATCTAGGTCAAAATCCCTCTGATTTTACTAGAAAATCATCTTTCAGAGCCGTTGTGGTTCAATTATAGTCTAAACAAAGGTATTGTTTCACAATTCAACTAAGTTGAATTCAATTTCACAATCATTGATCCTCCAAACTTTTTTTTAATCAATTCAATCAATCAAAGTCCATCCATCAGAATTGGAATAGTTGTGTGATGAAATAGGTGGTTAATCATTCCCAAACTCTTCATTGGTTGGATTAATCACAATATTTCATCCACCATCATTACTCTCTCTTGAAGTTGATTGGTGATCATTGCATACAACATAATCCAACTACAATTCTTGTAACCTATTTTTAGCGGAATTGAATGCGCCTTTGAAATCAATGTGTTGGTATCCAAATCATTCTTTGGAAACCCTCTCAGAAACCATAATAGATTCTTAAAGGGAAATTCTAATAAATCATCCTGAAATAATTTTAGCAGCACTAGGCCCACTCCAAAAACTACACTCATCCCCTCGTAGAGAAAAACATCCAAATGCGTACAACTAATGGCAATGACAAGTTTGCGGAGAAAGCAATCATGAACGAGCTGCTTGCATACATCACTAGTGTGATCATCTGTTGGTCAAAATGCCTAGAGGAGAAGTGAAGCTCAGAACCAAACTAACTAATGAATATATGCTCAAAACGAGACTAATATACACTTTCGAATATAAATGAGTGGAACAAATCAAAAGACCATAGAATGGTGATTTAAAATGCAAGGGGAACAAAACATGTAATAATGGAAAAATGAGGAACTACAAGAAGGATGAGAACTATTTGAATGAATTGAAACAAAAAGTTCAAAAACTATGAATATTCTTGTAATAATATGAATCAATCAAACAAAGAAACGCCTATACCAGTTTTGGCAACCACTAAGCAAATGAAGTTTCCATCTTACAATTGCTTCAAGGAAAGTGTACTAAGCAAAACTTCAAGTCTGGGATGAAGTTGCAGAAGACCATAACCCTAGAGTCACTCGATGGTACGAAGGAGGGTGGGATGCAACCATGGGAAATAAATGATCAATATCACTTACCCCATGATGAGAGCATTGATCAATGACAAATGAAATATCATTGACAAATGAAATATCATGTGATTTACGCTGAAAAATCTCTCATAAAAATTATATACTTATTAGTTAATTGAATATAAAATACTTGTGAATAAGTTATTATTCTTCTCATTCAAACTTAAATTTTATTTTATCATGTGTTTGTTTCTAATTAGATCAATTTACTTACTAATAATTATTAGATGTATAAGAGAGATTTCACATTAACATAATATGTTAAAATATTATTAGTAATATGACACATTAAATATTGAAATTTATTTTCAAATTAGTTAAACTTATTAATACCCAAAAGTACATTCTTCCAAATTTTCACTCTAATTAATAATACGAAGAAAACAATTATATGAAAATATGTTAATAACCCAAAAATATATTAAATATATATTAAGAAAAGAAAACCAAAAAAACATTTGACGTACACCATAATATTATATACAAATGAGATAACGACGACCCACTTAGATCGCATCTTAATTTATATAAACAAATGAAAAAACTACTTATAAGTGTAAACCCACTAATATAATATAAAAAGGATACATTCTTGGCATTTCTATCATAATAATTATAAAATGTGAGAAAATCGTTGAAGATTTTAATCCAAATATGTTATGATCACGTTTTTTTGGTCCGTAAAGAAGAATTATTTAGATTTTCATGAAGAGCAAAATGTCTAAACAACCCTTTCTTCCTCATTCTCACTAGACTTGTTGGAATTCTTCCTCATTCTCACTAGACTTGTTGGAAGAGGGTGTCCAAGGATGTTTAAGATAGAACCTTACAATCTTTATTTTTGCTTAACATCTTATCTATTAAGTACTTTTGAGAAAACAAAAGGAAATAGAGGTGAGGAGTAGTATTTCATGGAGGGGTGAGGAGGGAGTACATGTGGCTGCAAAGTAGACATCACGCTCATGCATGTGAAAATCTATATGCTCCACCCGAGCTTCCAAGTTGTGAACGTGGTCATTTTTTTGCGATGGTTCCCACGAAGAGAATCCATCTATTCAAGTATCTCGTTTTGGTTGTACTCAATGTCATTTATGTAAGAAACAATCTAGTTGTTGTCTTCATACTTATGGTCATGGAGGATGTCAAGATTGAGCTGGATGTCTCAAAGATGCATAGCTAAGGATTCCATGGTTGCACGAGCATCAATTCTTCCTATAGAATGGGAAAGCTCCATCTCACCCTCTCAAGATGAGCTATTGTGAGGAATGGGGCGACAACATTCTCCCCAAATTCTAGCCCCCACTACACAGCCTCCCATGCTAACAAGGCATTAATGTGGTAAGTGGGGTACTCATCAAACCATAGTGAAGACACCTTGAAGTAAACCTACAATTAAAAGAGAAGATGTTGCAAAAACCCGTGATAAGGGAAGATGAAACCTCACACCCCTGAGCAAACCCAAATATGCTACCACAAGGGGCTACACATCAAGTTGCGAGGAGAAGTTCAATCCAATTATCCCTAGGCCCACACACATCACCAACAACCTCCCCAACAACTTCAAAAAGGAGCCGAGAGACACTAGAGTCAGAGAGCAGGAGGAGAAAATTGCTACCGAGCCGAAAATCAAAGACTCACAACCCTTTGACTAAGTGACATTAAAAGAGAGAATGAAAAGATAAACCAAGGTTGGGAAAGCTTTTGAGCATGAGTTGAAGAGACCCAGAAGGTAAACCCAGCTCATCATCCCCACAGTTATCAAGATACACTAGTAAAAACCAAGTCCATGAGAGAGACTCACAACCACTCCACAGACCCCAAAACCCACGTATGACCCCCACGATACTCATAAGAGTTTTCTTTAAGATAGTGATCATAATTCCTAATTCAAAACGGTTGAGGTAGATTACCTTGAGCCAGCAGAGCTCGAGGGGCGTGACTGAAAGCGAATCTCCAGCCTTTGATAATGCCAACACCCAATTTTCCTCGCAGAAGAGAGTCAGGATCCCAACTTCTCATTTGAAAGCCACACCCCTCCCACACTAGAGTGGACATGACTTCCAAAGTGCCACACCTCAAGAGCCAAAACCCCGATGAGATGCTATGGTTGCTATCACCCACTCCTTCAGCTTCCGGCTTACCAACATACAAACCCAAATTCCCAACTGAACCAAAAACTTTTCCAACCTGCTTATCATACCCACAACCCCGTCTAGAATGATCAGGATCCCAGGTTCTCCTTTGAAAGCCACACCCCTCCCACACTAGAGTGGACATGAATTCCAAAGTGCCACACCTCGAGAGCCAAAACCCTGATGAGATACTATCGTTGCTATCACCCACTCCTTTAACTTCCGGCTTACCAACATACAACCCAAATTCCCAAGTGAAACAAGAACTTTTCCAACCTCGTTATCATACCCACAACCTCGTCTAGAATGATCACCTTAGAGGAGTACAAGGTAACTAACGTTTCACATGTGTGCGGTGTGGTGGAGGTGGAAAGCCCTCAGGCCCAACTTGTCATCGTTTGGTCACTCCCATGAGGGAATGTTATGATCACCATTTATGTAAAATTAAAAATCCATTAATCATTCAAAAACTAACAACCCATTAGCATCAAATAATATGTTAGTGTAAACTTTCTCTCACACACAACAAACGCAATATTTTTCAGAAATGTATAACAAAGGAACAACTTTATGATATGAAGTTTTAACGTTTGTTCATCAACATGCCTATGCCTAATCTCGAGATGTGACTAATCATTTCTTAAGTTTAAATATCACGAGGATATATATATATCGTACTTAATTCACTATTAAAATTTTTGATAATATGAATAATTTAATGCCATATTTAATATTCACATTTAATTTAAAACTTAATAAAATATATATAATTATCAATGTTATTATTAATATTTATTTGTATTATAATTTAGTATTTATTTTTACAAAATGCTATATATAATAGAGTTAGAGTTGATCAAAATAAATATCAATAATACACTTGGAAAATTATTTTTAGAACAAATATTATTTTATATACCTCATATATAGGTCACATTTAAGTTAGACACCAAATTGGTGTATGAGACCTTTTTTATTATAAAATAACTGTTAGGTCTACAAATACATACATACTTTACCCTCTAATTTTAAACATGTAACTTCTTGTAAACACACTATTACAACCACTCAAACTATATAATTAAAAACACACCTAATCCACTATGTAAAATGTTATATATGTTATTACAATTAATTTATGCACAAATTTAATAACGTACACTAAATAAAAGTGGCCAACCAATATTAAATATGAAAACCTTCGAGCTGACCTCTATATAATAATAATAATAAGGGGTGAGAAGAAACGCATTACAGTTATTCCATCCCTGGATATAAATATGCACTTTTGGAAGGAACGAGGAAAAGCGAATTTGCTCGGATATTAGACTCTGTAACATATAGTTCTGAGATTCAGGAGTGCAAACAGAACTACTTGGCCATCATAGTTTAAAAGCATGTTTAAAACCATGCAACGTTTCGCCTTTACTAAAGAGATTGGGAAGGGAGCTTATGGAACAGTCTGGAAGGCATTTGATCTAGAGACGAAGAAAGATGTGGCCATCAAGATAATAAAACAGAACCATGTGGATATGACAGAGGTTAAATGCTTGCAGGAGTTGGTGCATCCAAATATAATTACCATGTACGAATACATCCGAGAGAACAATACATTGTGTTTGGTACTTGAGTGGATGGAAAGCGACCTATCACACATTATCAAAAACAGAGGCAGACCATTCTTAGAGAATGAAGTGCGCAATATTTCCTTCCAGCTTTTCAAAGCGCTTACACGCATGCACAAAGAAGGGTACTGTCATCGGGATCTAAAGCCAGAGAATTTGTTAATGAGTGGAGATGTTATTAAAATTGCAGATTTTGGGTTGGCTATGAACATACCAGAGGAAGCCGGGAGGCCACTTAATTCTTATGTTGTCACGCGTCCCTATCGAGCGCCGGAACTCCTGCTTGGGTCCACAGATTATGACTTCGCGATTGATATTTGGGCGGTGGGTGCAATCATGGTGCAACTTTTCACTGGCTACCCTTTCTTCAATGGCTGTAACGCGGTCACTCAGCTTTATAAAATCTGCTCTGTGATTGGATCTCCTAATAGCCACACTTGGCCTCAAGGAGTAGAACTTGCTTCCTCCTTCAATTACAGTTTCCCAAAAAAGTTTATGGGCGTAGATTCTACTAAACGTTTTTCCAATATCTTGGGAAGGGTAAGTGGGGAGGCCATTGACCTAATCAAGCATTTATTGTGTTGGGATCCCAAGAAGAGACCCAAAGCTATAGAAGCATTGCTGCACCCTTTCTTCTGTCCTAGTTACAACATTAATAGATCGATTCCTCCACCTCCGCTGCCCAAAAATCTCTTGTTGTCTCGGTATCCCGCTTCCATCACATATCATTCTAGTGGACCCTGTCAATACAGTGCAATGCAAAAGTCTGGCAATAATATTGCAGGTGGCTTCTCGGATTTAAAAAGAAGTATTGATTCTGTAAGTTATAATTGTTTTTCTCTTCGTGAACAAGATACTTTTGTGCGGCAATGTCATCTTGACAAACCTTCTCCAGGAAAGGGCACGTCACAGATTAAACGAATGGTTAGAGCAGGAGAAAAGCAACCAATGACATTTGATTATGACAAGCAAGAAGATGGGAACAACAGACCCACTACATCAACGGTGACAATGGGCGATTTTATGTTTGTTTCTGAATATTCAGTTCGGAAACGTAATGGTTATCTGAGGTCATGTCAAGTTCCTGTATCTCTTCCATTTGAAAATCTCCCATTATTCTACCCTTTTTCAGGAATTGGGCCGAAGCTATTAAATCCAATCATACACCCACGAATGCCAGATGATACGATAAATAATCGAAAGGGATTTGGTGATTAGAGAGTACTCAGTGACGTCCTTGATATAAAAATGAAAATAAAATAGCAGGATCAACGTTTGGAAGACAACTTCTTCAGCTCTGCCGCTAGGGTTTATAATATAAGGTTTTCACAAATTCTTAGGATATTGTCAGTGATATTTTGCATATTATTTTGATTTTCTTATTTGTGTTGCAAGTTCTTGTCCATTAGATGTAAGTAGTTTTTCAGATTTAACAACTTTATTTCCCAAATATTATTTATTATAAGCTTTCTTAAAAAACATAACATAGTGTTCTAGCTCGTCGTCGATTGTTGGCAAAGCTCGTCATTGAAATAGTAAAAGTTTTGGGATTTGGAATGTTGTACCTAGTACCAATTTGGCGGTTAGTTCATTCATAGAAGAGAGATTTGGTGTTACAATGTGTTAATTATTTCCTTTTTGTTCTTAGGTACCTCAAAACAGAGGCGTTGAGATGTACATATTACTCTTAATTTTCATGTACTTGATGCACGTAAATTAGCCGTTAATATATGTATTATTAGATTTTTATAAAAATCTCATAAAATAATGAGGACGAAAAATGCGCAAACCTAATGAAAAGTAAAAAGATCCTACTCAACCTAAAACTGAAAAACAAGAAAAATATAAGCTAAAGAGATCTGGAAAATATAAGGTAAACAAATCTGATTTTGTAATTTTTTTGTTATTTTTCATTATGTATCTTTATTTACCCATCTCAATGGATATGGGGTTGGATGATCACAAACTTCTAATCCCAATTTCTTGAACATCTCTACTAGAATGATATTTTCCTGAAATCTTGAGTTATAAAGAGCATAATTCTTCATATTCTTAAAAATATATGTTTATATGGAAGAGTTTGGTCCTTTATTTCTCCTCTTGTTTCTTAAGGCTAATTCACCTGATTTTGCACTGACATAAAAAAAAATATTCTCATCCACATTCAATCCACTTTCAACCTGGTTTCTCGAATTGGTGGCCATGAGATTCTTTTTATTGTTTCCTTTCTCTTTTTTCTTTAGGTATATTTTTGGATGTAACTTCCAACACTTCTTGTTTGTATAACCATCAATATTGCAGCATTTTATAGGATATTTGCACTAGTGTGCTATGGCTATTTTCTTTTTATATTACCCCTTTCAAATTATTCTTTCCCTCCTTAGAAATGTCATATTTCTCCTTCTACTTTGAATCCACCAAATTTCCCTTTATTAAGGCCTATGTTTTCTAAGTATCCTTATCTCTAAGTATCCTCTCTAATCCACAAAATCATGAACTAACTCATAATCCAAGAGTTAAATTTAGTTCTCAATCTCTCAATCTCTCAACTCTCTTAAATCTCTCATATTCTCCTATATTTGAGAATATTTACAAATATGTCTCACAATATTTAATTAAATCCTATTCTAGCTTCCCTCATTAATCCTATTCACTAATCCTTTGATGAGAGTTTATTCCTTCTTTATCAATTGTCTCAACAGTTTCCCTGGTTATCTCCATGGTGCCTATCATCATGATAGAATGATGATCCTTTACTATGTTTTCAAGTAGCATATTCTCTTCTTTAAATTTTCCTTTAATCTTCGATTGGTTACTTCCACTTTGTAGTTGTTGGTTCTTTACTACCACCCTTACATCCTTAGCCTCTTGTTTTTTCTGATTCAAAACACTCTTGTGTCTCCATGTCTTTTAAAGATCCTTTGTTACTGTTAAGTACTGTTGTAACGACTTATTTCCTATTTCCATTTCCTCCTATCAAACTCTCGAGCAATTCAATTTCCTCCTTACATCTAATAAGTGTCTTATGACAATGCTCTCCATTTCCAGCTTCATCCTTTACCCAATCACTATTGCACAACAATTCAATTGGATTTCCTTCCATAGACAATTATGTCTCATTCATCTCCACATAAATAAGTAATTGTTCAACACTTATAATCCTTGTATTCACACAACGATTATCAATTTGAAAAATGTACGGCTCAACAGCCTCAGCTAATGTTTCACATACTAGCTTTTCAAGTTGATCCTCATCTCCTTTATCCATAAGGAATTTTCCTTGTTTTATAACAATTCCAAATATCAATTCATCAATAATTTATTTCTGTCACATTCTTCATCATACTATGCTCTAGAATACTTATCCTCTGAAAGATACTCTTCATCCTTTGTGACTACATCAATATGTTCATCCAAGTTCTCCTCTAAACTCTCGTAATTTTTATCAAGTTTTATGACAGCTTCATAAGCCTTCCAATCCTCTGCAAAACCTGCACTCACAAAAAAATCATTGAAATTAGAAACATAGGACCTCAGTGTCTCTTCTTCCTTTGGCAACACTTGTTATGTAAGCAACTCAAGAAAAGATAGAAAAGATAGATCAACGCCTTAAAATTCAGCCTCTTTGAGGGGGAAACCTCCTTTACATTACAGAAATGAATAATTCTTAGATGATACAAATTAAAATACCTACTTTCTATATATACAAGTCTAAGGGGTCATAACATAATCAGAGTCGACATAATAATAATAATAATAATAATGTAAGGGCACAATAATAACAATAGTGGGCTTGTATGGGGCACAGCAGTAACAATATGGGCACTACATGGGTACATCAATATAATAAGTGGGTTGTACTAATAACAATAAGGGGTTACACTAGTAGTATAGGGGCCTAACATGCCGCTCTCCTTCAAAAAGTGTTGTCCTCAACGCTTTAGTGGTTCTTGATGCTTCTGTATAAAATTCTTGTCTTCCCATGTGGAATCTTCAGCAGGTAAGTTCTTCCACTTGATGAGATGCTCTGAAATTGATCGATTTCATAGCTGTCGGTTCTTGTTTCTGTGACTGCTCTAGGTTCCAATATGATTTTTCCTTCCTCTTCAATTTATGGCAATATTATTTGAATTGGGATCTTTTGCAACTTTTGAATAAGTGGCCATACTTCTTCGTCCTTCTTCCATTCATCCCTTGCTTCGTTTATCCAATTTGGTTGGATAATAGAAATAGCATAAAACAACGCTTCCACATCCTCATCCTTGAAGAGTCTTCCCATTCGGTAAGGTCGCCATTTTGTAAGTGCATGTAGTATTGCCAACATTTCCTTCTCATAAATAGCTTGCTTGAGATGTAGCAGTAAAAATACCGAATCACCTACATCAGAACATTTTTCACTGCGATGTTGATCTACCTATTGTTTCATTTGATTTTGCACTGAAGTGGCATTATCCTTTAAAAGTTGGAGAACTTGTTGTTGATGCTCGATGTGATCTTTCACTTCTTGAACCTTATTCTTCTTGATATGTCCTTCTATCCCTAGAGTTTGAGGAGTGGTAATTTCTTCCAATCCTTTATAAGATATGGTCGGATTCATTTCTTCTTTCTCGATGTGATATTTCACTTCTTGCACCTTTTTCTTCTTGATATGTCCTTTCTTGAGAGTTTGAGGAGTTGTAATTCTTGCCAATGCTTTACAAGATATGGTCTAATTCATTTCTTCTTTCTCCCTGGGGTGGGGGTCCTGGTGTAATATCCTCTTCTTTTGAATGTTTCTTGATCCTTTTCTTCCTCCTCTTCATATTCCTATGTAAAATATTTTCTTCTCCAGCAACACTTTGACCTTTAGTGCATTCGGCTATCACAATTGTAACAAAGCCCTTTTTCTCTTTTTTCTTCCAATTGTTGTGGTGTAATCCTTGTAGGTTGTGGAAAGCTAGGAGAAACAACACTTCCATCTTTATAGTTGTGGGGTATGCTTCCTGCTTTCCATAATTTCCACTATGTCACAAAGCCCTTTTACTCTTTCCAATTGTTGTGGTGTTGCTCTTTGTATCCTCATAATGTGTTATCATTTCTCCGTGAAAATTGACCACGTAACAAGTTGTTTATGAGAACAAAGCCCTTCATACCATAAAAATTGATCCGGTTCTAAATATGAAGATGAAATACATACCTTTTGTAATAGTGCTACACCATGTAGATTAAAATATTGCTCCATCCGAAGTATCCAATTTACTGGATCCTTGCCATCAAACTTCCTCATTTTGCTTTTTCTTGATTTTAGGAGCTCGATCTTCAAATAACTGTAACTTTGTACTTTCGGATCTTTAAGTTCTAAAATTGCGACCTATAGTACCCCTCTGCGTCCTCTTTCCAATGCCACAAGTCGGATCCAAATTGGATTCTCCCAGAAAGAGTTATGAGAAATCTCCCAAGATGACCTGATTATAGACTAGTTCAGTAGAGCGAACTTGTACGATGTGCCACGAGTCACTGTTTCGACCTTTGGATTTGAAAGAGATATACAAGAAACTACAGTCTGTCCTCTCTCTGTACCTTCTTACGAAATTTCAATCTGATGCTCAGAGAGAATGTTATGACGATTTTCCCCAGGTCACCTATTTGGAATGTAATTCCGGAGTCTGCAAAAAGACCAACTTCCTTAGATCATATCTCTGCAAATATAGTGCGAAAAGCTCTAAAATTTGGAGCTGAGCTTCAGCGCGATGGCTTCTCAAATGGGTTTTTTTTTAGCTTCTGAAACATCGCAGAACAAAAGTTATAGCGAAAATGCCACGATGACTTGTTTGGAGCAGCGAAACCCTAGAATCCAAAGCTCTAATACCAAATGTTATGAAACCAGCTCAAGAAAAGATAGAAAAGATAGATCAACGCCTTAGAATTCAGAATCTTCGAGGGGGCAACCTCCTTTACATTACATAAATGAACAATTCTTGGATGATACAAATGAAAAGACCTCCTTTCTATATATAGGAGTCTAAGGGGTCATAACATAATCAGAGCTGACATAACAATAATAATGTACGGGCACAATAATAACAATAGTGGGCTTCTATGGGGTACAATAGTAACAATATGGGCACTACGTGGGTACATCAATATAATAAGTGGCTTCTACTAATAACAATAAGGGGTTACACTAGTAGTATAGGGGCCTAACAGGAGGAAAGCATTGGAACAGTGGTTAGAGATGTGATCCCATAGCTGCAATCTATAGGATGCGACAACCAAGACCACATTCCTTAATAGGCAATGGAGAGGCACGGTTATTGGTCCCATCTAAGAAGAAGCCATCTCAAGTCGGGCCCTACCTGAGAAAACAACCTAGAGAGACCCATCAATGGTGATGTAGCCAAGGAAAGGGGAAAGCAAAAAAAGCAGAGAGAGAGGATATAGGAAAAAGGGTTCATTATTAAAAGTAAAAATGGGGGTGCTATTATATTTTTAACAAAACCTCACCACATAAGGCCTAGGTTTCTCTCACAATGGTCCCTTCCAAAAGCAAAACATCGCTCAACTTGGAAGAGCATATTAATTATGGAAACCTTATGAGGCTAGTCTAATCCACAAGACACTAGAGAAAGGTTAGTACTATAAGGAACTGATTTTATTCTGGATTCGATGGGTCAAGAAAAGAGAAGAATACTATGCGAAAGAAAGCATCATGCAACATTCTTATCTCTTACAGTGATATGTGAACATTAGGAGGTGGATCTACTATCACTTATGTTTTATTGGAGCCCTTGTTGAGTAACCCTCCAAAGGTGATCACTTATTGTACTTTTCCCCTCACTTTCCCATTATCTCAAGGTAATCTTTGTTAGCTAAACCAACCATATCGATATGTATGCACACCCCTTTGGCTATGACCATCATTCTTCATGGAGTTCTCAAAGTTTGTGATGCATTAGTGATCCCTAATGCAGTGACCCACATCCTCCAATGCAGTGGAAAAATATCTTGCGACCTCCAACTCAAGAGTAATCAAATCCAAGACACAGCACTCTTAACACCCCCTTTAATGTCCCATTCGCATCTTTTAGGTACCTTCAAAATGACGTTACTTTCCCTGGTGCAGGAATGAGGTTAAAAGAGGTAACATGGAAAATGTGTTGAGTAAGCAAGATGTAAAAGCAAGTCAAGGACACATCATAGACCAAGGGCAACTAATGAGCAAGAAAGTTCAAGCTTTAAACCACACAAAAATCAGGGAAATGGATCCAGACAAGGAGTTTCCTCTGCCCTTTCTACCCATTGGACCATGTAGAGGTCAATTTGGAGGAATGTTGAGGCAAAACAGAAGGTCATTTAAGTCTCCAAGCAATTTGAGGAACATTTCGAGTCAAAATCAAGCAAGGAGCCTAAGAGCATGGTTTGAATCATCTTTGCACCGAGCAAAGGGACATTGTCCACATTATAGTAGCCGTTGGAAAGCACAACATCCTCATTCAAGCAACATTGTGCAAACACAGTGGAATTTTTTACTTCCCAAGCTCTCAAGTTAATTTTTCAAGCAATGTCAAGCTATTCTTGATGGAACGTTATACCCTTAGGTCAATTCAGACCTCCTTTTGTCAAATCTAACCTCCAATTGATGGGATGTTTTTCAGTTTTAGGTAATGTAATGAAATAACTTGTAGTTTGACTTAATCGTCAAGTGTATTGTGGATGAAAAGTCACATGTTTTTTCAATCAAAAGGAGGAAAGATGTTGAGATTTTAACCTATAAATAGAGAAATCTCCCTCGTTTGCAGATCATTGTGAATTGTTGAAATCGGTTTTCCATAATGGGAAATATTTTCATGAAATCTTTGGTGTTCATCGTGAATTATATTTCTTGGTTGATTTCGAATATTTCTTAAGGGGATTTGTGGATAACTAAAGAATACTACAAAAGCTAACTACATCAACCCATTTGAAAGGAAGCTTGGTCACATGCTAAGGGATGTCTAAGGTTTTACTCGCACATCTCTCTTGTTGATGTAAGGTAGAGTTTGTTTCTTCTTGTTGGGCCATGCCCTAGTGCTCCTCACCAAGGGATTCGGTTTATTTTGCATCATAGTTGATCTATTTGTTGAAGGATTTCCCCAAGTATAATCCTTTCTTGTAGGGCTTTGTTTCAAAACTTGTTATTGATTAGGCACGAGCTCATTTAACTTATGGGGTTCCACCTCCAATCATAATCCATAATCATTGATCAACCAACTCAAGAGGAGCATCGATTTGACCCCATAAACCTAGTGGAAATAAGGCACACTCCTTATTCCACCAAAACAACCATCTCTTTTTACTAAATTATGCAATTGTCCTTATTTTTTATTATTCAAAAATCCCTATGAATAGAAAAATATATACATAAATAATATATAGATGGCTGAGGGAGCAGAGATCAAACAGCTCAATGTATCAACTACACTGGTGCTTTCACAAAAAGAAAACCGAGAAGAGAAACAATAGTTCACAAAACCCTAGATCATGTGCAAGTTTCTTCTAGGTCTCTTATAGGGAGCTAATACCCTTCTGAAGTGCCATATTATCACATTGAGCTTCCCTTGGGAAATCCTACCTCATCACCTAGTACCTCAAAACCTAGAACATCAGTTGAAGATGATGGTTTATCTACTAGGACTCCTCACATCATGGAAAGTGCATAAAGGGTGGGGGACACTAGTTGTTGTCACTGTGGGACATCATCCCATTGTTATGACTTAGTTTACCTCTTTGACCCATAGCCTTTCCCTACTGAGGGCCTGCTAGATTTTGGTAACACAACCTACAACATAAAAGTACATGGCTTGCCACATCTAATAAGACGATAACAATAGCAAATCTCAATGAGGTTGAGAAGGGAGTGAAGGTGAGAAGAGGACAAGGAAGGATAGGTGGCAAAGGTAGAGAACAACTAGGGCAGGAAAGAGAGATCAAATTTATGGAAGCGAGGAACAAAAAACTGAACCAAATACGCAAGACGGGACAACAATAGAGATGAACAATTGAAGCCAAGAAGTAAGAATGGGGGTGCTATTATTTTTTTGAGAAAACTTCACCAAATAAGGCCTAGGTTTCTCTGACAATAGTCCCTCCCAAAAGCAGAGCATCGCTCAACTTGGAAGAGCATATTAATTATGGAAACCTTATGAGGCTGGTCTAATCCACAAGCCACTAGAGAAAGGTTAGCACTAGAAGGAAAGGATTTCATTCAGCATTCGATGGGTCATGAAATGAGAAGAATAGTATGCGAAAGAAAGCATCATTCAACATTCTTATCTCTTACGGTGTATTGCAAACATTAGGAGGCGGATCTACTATGACTGATGATTTATGGGATCCCTTGTTGAGTAGCCCTGTACTTTTCCCCTCACTTTCCCATTATCTCAATGCAATCTTTGTTCCCTAAATCATCCATAACGATATGTATGCACACCTCTTTGGCTATGACCATCATTCTTCATGGAAGTCTCAAAGTTTGTGATGCATTAGAGATCCCTAATGCAGTGGCCTGCATCCCCCAAGGCAGTGGAAAAATATCTTGCGAACTCCAATTCAAGAGTAATCAAATCCAAGTCAAGGCACTCTTAGCGCCCCCTTTTATGTCCCATTTGCATCTTTTAGGTACCTTCAAAAGGAGGTGGCTGTCCCTGGTGCAGGAATGAGGTTAAAAGAGGAAACATGGAAAATGTGTTGAGTAAGCAAGATGTCAAAGCAAGTCAAGGACACATCATAGACTAAGGGCAACTAATGTGCAAGAAAATTCAAGGCATTATGTAGAGACCGAAAACTGAAAAAAAATGATAAGCAGAACAATATGCAGTAACAGTAAGGGATTTCGAACACCTACCTGAACTGTTGTCTGCTGTTGTTGAAGCTGATGACTCCGCGGTTGTTTTGATCTGATTACTGGGAAACCAATTCCTCCCAGCCAATCCAGTAAGCTTCAGAAGCTTACTGCCCCCGTGCCCAGAACCTCGGACCGAGTAAAGCTCTTCCAATGGTCAATCTTATTCCTCTAGTTGTACTCCTGATTCCTTGTTCTACTGCCCTCGCCTCCCCCTTCTCAGCCCCATCTCGGTGGTTTATATAGCCAGGGCTAAGCGTTGGCCGCCCTATACATCTACGTCTCCACCGCTTACTCCTGCGGCAACAGGTTCCTTCAATCGTGAGTCATCCTCCCCTCTCCGTGACTATTGTGCTCGACTGATATTTAGAACTTTAGATTTTTATAACCTTAGCATTTTATAATTTTAGCACTTTATAAATTTCAGAATTTTGTACTTTAAAAATTTTATAATTTTAGACTTTATAATTTTTTATAATTTTATAACTTTACAATTTATAATTTTAGCACTTCATAATTTTAATAATTTTATAACTTTACAATTTTATAATTTTAGACTTTATATTTTTATAATTTTATACTTTATAATTATAAATATATTTTATTTTATACAAATCATTGTATTTATTTTTAATATTATATTATTATATTATTTAATATATTTAATTTATATTAATTAAATTTATTATTATTTTTTAAATAGGAGCATATTATCATATTTATTAGACTTTCCCTATCCAAGTTCCCAAGCTATTCTAAAATCAACCTATCCTTCCTAATCTCTTACGCTCCCATCCTATCCGTCCTCTACTGGAGTATGCCATGGCGTCAGTTTTACTGACCTAACCATTCATAAACTCTAAGGTGACAGCATCGGCGATACCGACCTGATTCCCAGTAGGCATCCGGCAGTCATCATCACACGTCTAGGGGAGCGTGACTCGCACAGTCCTCCCATGACTCCAGGGTTGGGAGGATGAACGGTGGGCAACACCTCCACCCCTCCAGGTAGAATTTAGGATTAACACCCTATCATAGAATCACTTGGAGCTTTAATTGTTCTGAGGTTCTGTCATCACGTGGTTATCCCGGTAATTGGATACTTGAATCTGCAATCATACACTCACTCATGCATTCGGAAAATGTGCATCAACATATTCAAAATAACTCATGTATTATTCACATATGATACTACAGTATAACATATTTTTACCATTTTCTATGCATGTCTTTTGACTTCCATCTAAAATGTATTCACTTCCTGATTTCTATTTCTATTCCATCTATTCCATCGATCATATTGACATGTAAAAAAAAAATAGATTTACAACTATCCTCTGAAAACTATAAAAATAAACCACATATATCGTTTTGGTATCCATGTACCAGCAGAAGTTAAACATATATTATGTCACAAAATTTCACGTTTATTTATAATCATTCAAAAAAAAATGTTTCTAGGTCTCTGATGGCAATGAAGTAAAATATATACTAAACATAGTTTAAAGTCCTTCAAAATTGACATAGTCTAGGGTATCTTTGACATATGTCCTCTGTATTTTCCCAAGTTGGGAATCCAGGACTATACTTGTCCCATTGGACCTTAACTTGGTCCACCATGCGGTTCCTGAGCTGTCGAACCTTACGTTCCAGAATACGTAAAGGTTCGACCGATATGACTCCCTTGTCCGATACTTGCAATTCCTTCCATTGAAGGTTATGAGATAGATCAGCTATATAATGTCTTAATACAAAAACATGAAATACATTATGAATTCTATGCAGGTGAGGTGGCAGGGCAAGACGATAGGCAACAGGTCCCACTCTTTCCGCGACTTTAAATGGCCCAATAAATTGGGCTGATAACTTTGTCCCTTTCCCGAATCGAATAGTACTTTTATTTGGCTTGATGCAGATGAAAACCTGATCCCCTACTTCATACCTCCTATTAGTTCTGTGAGCATCAGCATAACTCTTCTGTCTATCCTGAGCTTCCTTTAATCGTTGCCTAATTTGCCTTACCTGCGCTTCCATTTCATGGATTAATTCAGGTCCTATTATCACACGATCTTCTAACCTGTCCCAACTTAACGGTGTTCTGCAAGGTCGGCCATATAAAGCTTCAAATGGAGGCATCCCAATCGAGTTGTGGTAACTGTTGTTGTATGCGAATTCAACTAAGGGTAAATACTTTTACCAGTGTGATTGCTAATCCATTACATACATTCGCAACATGTCTTCAAGTACTTGATTTATTCTTTCAGTTTGCCCATCAGTCTCAGGATGGTAAACAGTGCTTAAATTTAGCTGAGTACCTAAGGTTGTTTGCATGCAAGTCCAGAATCTAGAAGTGAATCGTGCATCTCTATCGGATATAATCTTTTTAGGTACTCCATGAAATCTGATAATTTCATTTATGAATACTCGGGCTATGTCAACAACATCGTAAGTGTCTCTCACGGGAATGAAATGGGCGCTTTTTGTTAATTTATCCACCACTACCAAAATGGCATTGTGTCTTTGAGAAGTAAGAGGTAGTCCAGTGATAAAATCTATAGAAATGGTCTCCCATTTAGACATAGGAATGTCGTGGGGTTGCAAGAGGCCTGCTGGGTGACAATGATCTGCCTTTACTTGCTGACACTCCAAACATTTTGCAACAGCTTGAGTGATATCACGCTTCATGCCTGCCCAAAAGAAGAGTTTCTTGGTATCCGCATACATTTTCCCTACTCCAGGATGAGCACAATACACTGCTCTGTGGGCTTCCCCAAGGATGGTATCCCGAAGATCTTTATCATCAGGAATATACATCCTTCCATGGAATCGCAAGATCCCATCGTTTTCTAGTTCATATCCCTCAAATGCAGATTCTTTTACCCTGTTACCTTCAAGACTTGCTCTTACTTTTAAATACCAACAGTCTTTTATAAGTTGATCCAGTACTCGTTGTCTTAAGTCTACTTTAATGGGTATGAGAGAAAATATCCGAGGTCTTCTTCTTAAAGCATCTGCCACTACATTTTCTTTTCCTTTAATTGATGATATCCCGAAGTCATATTCACTTAGAAATTCACTCCATCGACATTGCCTTGCATTTAAGTCTCTTTGGGTGAACAAATATTGTAGACTTTGATGGTCGCTTTTAAGTGTAAAACTTCGTCCCACTAGATAGTGTCTCCAAATCTTTAAAGCTAGTACTACAGCAGCTAATTCTAAATCGTGAGTAGCATAGAGTTCTTCATGAGGTTTTAACTTCCTGGAAGCATATGCTATTACTCCTCTATCCTGCATCAACACTGCACCCAATCCCTGTTTTGATGCATCGGTATATACTGTAAAATCTTTGTCCATGTCAGGGACTCTTAGAATCGGTGCACTGGTGAGTAGTCTTTTGAGTTCAGAGAATGCTTTGCTACACTCCTCGGTCCATTCATACTTAACACCTTTCCGCTGAAGGGCTGTAATTGGCTTTGCGATTTTGGAGAACCCTTCTACAAATCTTCAGTAATAACCAGCTAAACCCATAAAGCTTCGCATCTCATGAGCATTTTTCGGTATTGGCCAATCCATGATTGCTTTTACTTTCTCAGGATCTACCGAAATCCCTTCACCTGATATGATGTGCCCCAAATAATGAATCCTTTTCT
Organism: Pinus taeda; assembly: GCA_000404065.3. Classification (NCBI taxonomy): domain Eukaryota; kingdom Viridiplantae; phylum Streptophyta; class Pinopsida; order Pinales; family Pinaceae; genus Pinus; species Pinus taeda. The sequence goes on from APFE030520625.1 coordinate 83,390, forward strand.
GAAAGAATGAACACTTCGATAGTTTTCCGTACAACTGGCGTCATCGCAGTTTCTTAGTTTTTTAAATTAAATCCTATGAATCCAGGCTGAGGTGGTTTTTTAAATCAGATCCTCTGCACCCATGTTAAGGCGGCACCATAGATCCCTCGTTGCACAGAAAGCGAGAGAAACCGAACCTGCCAATATCACTGTTGAATATGGCCGGCGTCGAAGGCACGGGGAGAATTTTTGTGGAGGAGAAATTCCTAAGATCCTGCTTTAAAGATGGAGTTAACAACGACCCTAATTCCCTTAGCGAGAGCCTGAAGGGCGTAATTACTTCACCGTATACGGTGCATAGTGAGAGGCCGGTGTTTGCTCCAGAATCAGTAGCACAATGAGAGGCCAGTATCGAGTAGTGAACTTATGGTCGGTTGCCCGATTCGATCATTTTTTCACACATTGTCTCCCAATGCAGCGGCCATTATTCCTTGAATCTAAGGGCAGGGGCAGGGAAAAAGGGATTGAGCAACGCCGTAAGCCTTGCAAATATATGATATCTATCTATCAATGTGATTCATCCCTGGGAGGTAAGCATTTTCATTTTCTTGACTGACTATGTAAATTTCGGTGGGTGTTATAAAGTCATTGCGGATTGCACTCTGGAGAACAGAGGATTTTATTTTTATCAAAAAGAAAGAAATGGATGTGTGATGAAGAGAATGTTGAGATTTTTTTTTTTCTGCTTTTCATTGATCCAAAAAAGACTGAGATTCACAGAGGAAAATTATGTACAAAACCAGGATAAATTTCTATTTAATATAATAGAAAGGTTCTAGATGTAGATTATGATCCATTATAAATTGTAAATGTAAATTTAAGATAATATAATTCATTTATAAATAATTTATATGTAAATTTAAGAAGATAATATAATTCATTATAAATAATTTATAGTGATACCATTCTGATAATAAATTTATGTATCTCTGTGAAAAATTGTCAAACTCCCTGTCTAATTTGATGAATATGCCCAATGACACTCCCTGTCTAATTTGATGAATATGCCCAATGAGTTTGTATGATGACATGGATTGGTTCTGTCTCATTTCCTTGCCCTGATCCCTTCAAACTCATAGATATATGTGCATGCAAACTGTTGAGTGGACGTACGGGCAGCTTTTCCATTTTTCCGGCTTGAGATATTGTTTTTCATCTCTAAGACAGGACAATACTATTCACAAATGATCTTCATGCTCCTTCCTATTCTTGGAATAGATGAGTATATCATTTAGAAAGACTTGCACAAATTGGTCTAGATATTTACGGAAAACGCTATTCATAAGATTCATGAATATTGCTGGTGCATTTGTTAATCCAAATGGTACCACGGTGAATTCATAATGTCCAAAACGTGTCCGGAATGCAGTTTTGGAAATATCATTTTCAGAAATCCTTAACTGATGATAGCCTGATCAAAGGTCAATTTTTGAAAAGACCGCAGCTCCTTTCATTTGATCGAAAAGATCGTCGATTCGAGGCATAGGGCATTGATTCTTTACAGTAGCTCGATTCAAGTCTCGATAATCTACGCATAATCTTAAAGATCCATCTTTTTTCTTCACGAAAATTACAGGAGCGCCCCAAGGTGATGTGCTGGGCCGAATACGCCCTACATCCAGTAGTTCCTTCAATTGGATTTGCAGTTCCTGAAGTTCTGGAGCCGTCATTCTATAAGGTGTTTTAGAGATCGGTTGGGTACCTGGTTTTAATTCAATAGTGAGATCCAATTCTCTTACCAGGGGTAATCCAGTAGTTCTTTTAGAAATACATCTGGGAATTCGGCTAACACCGGATATTGTCCTAGGGATGGCCCTTTTCCTTGGCTTACTTCTTGAATTACATAAGCCTGGCAACCTTTCCTTAAACAACGCTTCATCTGCATTGCTGAAATGTAACGTAAAGAGACTTCCCTCTTGATTCCTTGAATTTGGATTGCTTCTCCTTCATCATTTATGCCTAGAATCCTTTTTCCATAACAGTCTACCCAAGCTTGGTGAACTTCTAGCCAATCCATACCTATGATAAGATCATATGTTTCTAATGCTATGACATAAACTTTCAGTTTAGTCAAACAGACCCCTAGGTCAATTTTGCACTGATCCACACTCAAGCCCACGGTTTGGAGTTCTCCTGAGGCCATTTCCACTTGATGGAAATCATTTTGTCTACGAATTGCCAACCCACATTTGTTTAATGCATATGATGAAATGAAACTATCCGTGGCACCAGTATCAAATAAGATTTTGAGTTTTATACCATTGATAGTACCTGAAGATTCCACTACAGTGGATTGATGTGTTGCTTGGTCGTGGTCGACCACTGCATGAATTCTATGATTACCTTGGTTGTCTGATATCGGTTCCTTTCCAGTCCTATGCAATATATTCAATGAAGCTTCAGGGCAGTCCCGTTGAAAGTGCGGTCCCCTACATCCCCAGCAATTAAGTGGTGTTGATCCTCTTGAGTCAGGGTGTGAATTCCTAGAGAACGAGCTTCATCCTCTCGTGTTGATTCCTCTCGAATTTCTTCCTCCACTAGCAGTCCTCCGAGATGCCCAGGGACTGGTGTTCGATGATCCCGTGGCTATAGTGTTTACTACCATGGGAGCTCTCGTCCCTATATTTCTTGGGGTAAACCTGTTACCGTAAGGTGGCCTCGAGCTACCTCCTCTGAAGAAATTCCGGGGAGTCTTTCCTGGAAATCCTGATTGGATAGGCCTCGTTGGCCCCATATCCTTTTTGATCCCTAGGTGCTCTTCTACATAACGACCACATTCGACTGCCTCGGCTACTGATGATGGCTTACCAAGGCTCTGATGCGAGGATTTAACCCAAATATGAAGCGTTCAGCTTGACGTTCATCCGAGTCTAAGTAGTGAATGTATTTTACAAGCTCCATAAACCTTATCTCGTACTCTTCCACCGTTTTATTTCCCTGCATTAATGTATGAAAGGTTCTGGCTTGCTGTTGTTGAAAGTATGGAGGTAAATACTTTGCGCGAAACCTTTCCTCAAATAGTTTCCAAGGGGCATTATCTGATGTAAGGTGTAGTTGCTTTTCCAGATTTCCCCACCAGATCAAGGCACTTTCCTTTAGTTGAAACACGGCAATTTTTGTTTAGGCCAAAGACGAATATTCCCTTAACCTGAAGCATCTGTTCATTCCTTCCAACCATGCTTCAGCGCGTTCACCTGCTCGACCTCCTGAGAATTCTAGGAGTCTGATTTTCTGAAGCTCCCTAGAGATGTCTTCTTCCGATCTTCTGGGCTCAAAATTCTTTGGTTCTGCTGAACCAGTAGCCAAATGTTGAGATTCCTCTTTGGTTTTAGCTTTAGTGGATTCTTTTAATGTCTCCAATAAGGCTTCCAAGGAGTTCATTATCACAGTCAACTCTGACGCTGGGGCGATTGATGTTGATAATGGCGCTAGGGCGATTGATGAAGTTCTGTCTTTAGTTCCTCAATCTGACCCGAGATGTCTGCTAAATTTTCTGGCTGGCTATAGAGAATAATCCAACAAGGCAATTCCCACGGAGGATCCCACCCAGGTTCTCCATCCATGCAAGAAGGTACACGGGGTGTTAAGTTGTATTTCATCTACGGCACAACTCAAATCTACATATTATGAAGGGGAAGGTAAGGTTGGTTGATTCGGTCCAGATAATGATAATGGTCTGGGTGGTGATGATGGGGACGATGATGGTGACGGTGGCGGCATTAATGGTGTGATGCTGCTCGATCACGTTGTCGTCACTCATACGTCTTTACCATTTTAATGGTTCCTGAACACAATAAAATTTTATCAAAATTTTGAAGTAGACAACCGAATTTAACGCATAATTTTCTTTTGCGACTTCACATTCATAAACGGGTATAGTTTTGCTATTTTTACCCGCTAGGCGGATCTTACTGGTACCGAGGTCAAGGAGGGTGCTCTCGCGACCTCCTTGTCCTAATACAGGGTATTCTACCCTAATATGAATAATGCAGAAGTGTATGGTTATTCGTTCTTAAGGTAAGACATCTAAAGTTTATTACTGGCTTTGTATATCACTTACATTCTTGTTTAGGATAATTACACTCTCAAAGAAGATGCAACAATATATAGGAACCTCAACAACACTCAAAGCATGACCAAACTCAAACCATAAAAACAGATAAACATCATTCCATAGAAACGTGCTCAACTAGAGAGAATCTTGTTTATTATGCTTTCAGGACAAACCATTCCTTAAAGAGGGCAGCAATGTTACAGACATAGTAAAATGACAAATAATTCGTTAATGGAAAGATGTGTCTTGTCAAAAAGACATGTTCATTAGTATGAGTAGGCACTCCGTTTAGGTATTTATAACAGGTGCCCTCACTGTAATATCATCATTATCATATAAATCACTTAATGAATCAATATATTTTACTGCAGAATAATTCCTTTTTCACACATATAAACAGGGATTGTTTATTACAGAAAACTGATTTTCATGATAATATCTATATTTCATAAGCATTACATAGCTCATGCTAGGGTTGGCTATTTAAGCAATGCAATGGGAAATATGAACTTCATGAAATGAGTTGTTTTTTTTTGTCACAGAGATTAAAATATCAGATTATGCATAATAATTTTCTATCTTGAAGCAAAATTGTGGGTGAAAAGCTTGCACATTGCCGTCCTTTCTCGGCAATCAACATAGAATTTTAATAGCAACAAAGTGCATGTCTCCTTGGCGATAAACAACCTACCCAGAAGGCAGAAAAATCAAAAATATAAATGCTTCCCACAAGAAGTTGTTTATGGAGGATATAAAAACAATAACCATCTGGCATGAATAACTAGAAACATAAAGAATTATTCCCCCAAAGCCGGCTATAGCAGTCATACAACAGTCTACTTCCACGCACACAAGTATTTCAGTATCAGGCGGTCTCTATTCCCTCTGAGATAGAATTGAAGGTAATACTTTGATGGCAATTATATTTATAACGCCTCAAATACCTTGAATTCTTAATGTCTAGATGCTTGGGCCTTAGATTTGTCCACACATAGTGCTTATTCTCTTTTGTCGTCATAAAGCTTTAGAAGCTCATGTATTGTGCCATTGATTGCTATATCTTTCTTTTGGATTATTAGACCCCTTTTGTCTTACATGAACTCTTTTTCCCAAGTCCGAGCTTTTTGCATTATATATATATATATGCACGCTGAACTTCTGACGTATTTTGTCAATATAAGTGTCCTAAGAGATCATCTCTTAGTATCTCTGTTTGTATCCTCTACAAATGATTATGACAGGTGAAAATGGCTAGTGCTGAATTGGGTGCTTTTTCATATACTCATCCAAATTGACACACAAATATACCATCAATCAAAATCTGTCTTAATCAATTCCTTGGTGAAGTTGATAAAAACTATCCAAATTGACACACAAATATACCATCAATCAAAATCTGTCTTAATCAATTCCTTGGTGAAGTTGATAAAAACCAAAAATCTTGTCAAATGCATCATGAAAACAATTTTGGAAAAAGTTGATGACTTCTGGCAAACACACTTATCATATATTAGCATAGATGCATTCTAAAAATGCAAAGCTTTTCTTTCTTTACTGCTATAATGACAACTCGCATTGCACATTTTAAACCCAACGGACTATAAAATATAAACTCTTGCTAAAAAAAAATAAATGACTAACCAATCCAATCATCAATGACATACCCAGATTCAAAAGATGTATGTTTTTGGTCTGAGATTCACCTGCAATGACCATGCTTTTATTGTTTTATCCCTACTTCCACTATAAAGATATCCACCTTTAGAAATGGCTAACGCATGAACCCCGCTATACCGCCAGTCTCTATGCTCGAACTAACCCCTAACTTCGAGACTCGGACACCTAACACTCGTAACAACGTCAAAGTTAGATGGCACGTCCAGCTTAATGTTGGTAAATTAAAATAATTAGGATATCCAGGAGGAAGTTACTTTATGGTCATCTCGTTCGGTTTGAATTTGGAAGGGTCACGTTACTGGTTTAATATAATTAGAAAGAAATTAGGGGAAAATGCAATTAGAAAGAAATCAAGAGATTGAATGTGTTGGAATCAACGAATACGTGATAACGGGTAAAGCGTTTCCGGTAGCATGAGTAAGTTTAAGAGTCGGTCGATGCGTTCGGCGTCTAAATGAGCTGGAAGACCGCGTGGCTCTGTGTCGAGGATGACAACCCTAAAGCAGACAAAATCACATGCTCCCATGGTATTTCAAAGTGTAAGGCCTGCGTTCAAGGCTGCGAAAAAAAATGGCTTGTGCCTTCCTCTATCGCTCTGGTCAATCAGCCTCAATTCGAACTTAGCGCTCACATCAGTGCCCTCGCTGACCAAAGCCATGAAAATCGAAACATCCTCCGACGCTGAACTTCTAACGCTAAAAGTCTCACTCGCAAAGAAATTGCCGACATCCATAACCTGGGCGGTGATGAGATATAGCACGATAAGGAGGTTTCAAGTTTCCTTCATAAATCAGTTCAATGTAAATGCTGATATCTGCGCCTGATAGTGATGAGAAGTTGCACGAAATGGGGGTTTCAAGTTTACTCCACATTTTAGTTCGATAATTGCTCTGAGACGGTTGCAGCTGAGTCCAGAGAAAATGATATCGACAGTTTCCGCATATGGTCCTCTTCTTTAATATAATTTCGACTGATGAACAGTAAAAATACATGGAAATATAGCCATATGCGCAAAGACGGTCGTCCAGTTTTTCTAAGTGGAAATTGTGGGTTACAACCCATAATTGAATTTCACAGTTTTTAGAAACAAAAACAACCAGAGGTTGGCTAATATGCAAAAAGGAGAATGAACAGGTTTACAATATTGAGCTAATTTGCCTGCAACCTAAATTTAATCGATGGATGCTTACGCAAAGCTACAGGAATTAGAAGTTTCTAGGGCCTGTAAGATCCTGAGGGTTTGAACACTGGGCTCTGATACCATGTGTAGAGACCGAAAACTGAAGAAAAAAAAAATGATAAGCAGAACAATATGCAGTAACAGTAAGGGATTTCGAACACCTACCTGAATTGCTGTCTGCTGCTGTTGAAGCTGATGACTCCGCAGTTGTTTTGATCCGATTACCGGGAAACCAATTCCTCCCAGCCAATCCAGTAAGCTTCAGAAGCTTACTGTCCCCGTGCCCAGAACCTCAGACCGAGTAAAGCTCTTCTGATGGTCAATCTTATTCCTCTGGTTGTCCTCCTGATTCCTTGTTCCACTGCCCTCGCCTCCCCCTTCTCAGCCCCATCTCGGTGGTTTATATAGCCAGGGCTAAGCGGTGGCCGCCCTGTACATCTACGTCTCCATCACTTACTCCTGCGGCAACAGGTTCCTTCAGACGCGAGTCATCCTCCCCTCTCCGTGACTGTTGTGCTCGACTGATATTTAGAACTTTAGATTTTTATAACCTTAGCATTTTATAATTTTAGCACTTTATAAATTTCAGAATTTTATAACTTTACAATTTTATAATTTTAGCACTTCATAATTTTTATAATTTTATAACTTTACAATTTTATAATTTTAGCACTTTATAATTTTTATATATTTTATAACTTCACAGTAGAAATATATTTATTATATACAATAATGTTATTTATTATTATTCTATATATATATATTATTTATTATTATTATATTATTATTATTATTTTTTTTAAATAGGAGCATATAATATCTTTATGTTTATAGGAGCATATTATTATATTTATTATAAGGATGGTTCGTTACACGTTAAACCACACAAAAAGCAAGCAAACAGATCCAGACAAGGAGTTTCCTCTACCCTTTCTACCCATTGGACCATGTAGAGGTCAATTTGGAGGAATGTTGAGGCAAAACACAAGGTCGTTTAAGTCTCCAAGCAATCCAAGGGACATTTCGAGTCAAAATCAAGCAAGGAGCCAAGCATGGTTCGAATCAGACCTCCTTTTGTCAAATCTAACCTCTAATTGGTGGGATATTTTTTAGTTTTACGTAATGTAATGAAATAACTTGTAATTTGACTTAATCGTCAACCATATTGTGGATGAAAAGACACTTGTTTTTTTATATCAAAAGCAGGAAGGATGTTGAGATACTAACCTATAAATAAAGAAATCTCCCTCGTTTGCAAATCATTGTGAATTGTTGAAATCGGTGTTCCATAATGTGAAACATTTTCACGAAATCTTTGGTGTTCATCATGAATCATATTTCTTGATTGATTTCACATATTTCTTAAGGGGATTTGTGGATAACTAAAGAATATTACGAAAACTAACCAGAACAACCTAACTTGCTAAGGGATGTCTAGGCTTTTACTCGCACATCTCTCTTGTTGATGTAAGGTAGAGTTTCTTTCTTCTTGTTGAGCCATGCCCTAGTGCTTCTCACGAAGTGATTCGGATTATTTTGCATCATAGTTGATCTATTTGTTGAAGACTTTTCCCCAAGTATAATCCTTTCTAGTAGGGCTTGGTTTCAAAACTTGTTATTGATTAGGCGCGAGCTCATTTAACTTATGGGGTTCCACCTTCGACCATAATCCACAATCATTGATCAACCAACTCAAGAGGACATCGATTTGACCCCATAGACCTAGTGCAAATAAGGCACACTCCTTATTCCACCAAACAACCATCTCCTTTTACTAAATTCTGCAATTGTCCTTATTTTTTATTATTCAAAAATCCTTAAGAATAGAAAAATATATACATAAAATAATATATAGATGGCTCAGGGAGCAGAGATCAAATGGCTCAATGTATTAACTACATTGTTGGTTTCACAAAAAGAAATCCCAGAAGAGTAACGGTAGTTCACAAAACCCTAGATCACGTGCAAGTTTCTTCTAGGTCTCTTATAAGGAGCTAAAACCCTTCTGAAGTGCCATATTATCACATTGAGTTTCCCATAGGAAGTCCTACCTCAACACCTAGTACCTCAAATCCTAGAACATTAGTTAAAGATGATTGTTTATCCACTGGGACTCCCCACATCATGAAAAGTCCATAAAGAGCCAGGACACTAGTTGTTGTGACTGTGGGACATCATCCAATTGTTATCACTCAGTTTACCTCTTTGACCCAGAGCCTTTACCTCCTTAGGGCCTGCTAGATTTTGGTAACACCCTACAACATAAAAGTAAATGGCTTGCCACATACAAGGAGACGATAACAATAGCAAATCTCAATGAGGTTGAGAAGCGAGTGAAGGTGAGAAGAGGACAAGGAAGGACAGGTGGCAAAGGTAGAGATCAACTAGTGGAGGAAAGAGAGATCAAATTTACTGAAGCCAGGAACAAAAAACTGAAACCAAATAAGCAGGAGGGGACAACAATAGAGATGAACAATTGAAGCCAAGAAGTAAGAGGTGGAAACATTATTTGAGATAGCAAATGAAAGAGGTGAGAATTGAGAACTCTGGTGCACAAATAAAGAACGAAAGATGAAAAAGTTGAAAATCTTAGCATTGAACTGGGAAATGCAATGGATGAGTGGAAGAAAGCATTGGAGCAATGGTTAGAGATGTGATCCCATAGCTGAAGTCTATAGGATGGGACAACCAAGACCAAATTCCTTAATAGGCAATGGAGAGGCATGGTCCTTGGTCCCATCTAAGAAGAAACCATCTCAATTTTGGCCCTACCTGAGAAAACAAACTAGAGAGACCCATTAGTGGTGATGTAGCCAAGGAAAGGGGAAAGCAATAAAAAACAGAGAGAGAGGATATGGGAAAAAGGGTTCATTATTAAAAGTAAGAATGGGGTTTCTATTATTTTTTTTAGAAAACCACACCAAATAAGGCCTAGGTTTCTCTCACAATGGTCCCTCCCAAAAGGAGAGCATCGCTCAACTTGGAAGAGCATATTAATTATGGAAACCTTATGAGGCAAGTCTAATCCACAAGCCACTAAAGAAAGGTTAGTACTAGAAGTAAAGGATTTCATTGAGCATTCGATGGGTCAGGGAAAGAGAAGAATAGTATGCGAAAGAAAGCATCATGCAACATTCCTATCTCTTATGGTGATATGCGAACATTAGGAGGGGGGTCTATTATGACTGATGATTTATGGGAGCCCTTGTTGAGTAGCCCTGTAAAGGTGATCACTTATTATACTTTCCCCTCACTTTCCCATTATCTCAATGCAATCTTTGTTCCCCAAATCAACTGTATCGATATGTATGCACACCTCTATGGCTATGACCATCATTCTTCATGGAAGTCTCAAAGTTTGTGATGCATTAGAGATCCCTAATGCAGTGACCCACATTCTCCAAGGCAGTGGAAAAATATCTTGCGACCTCAAACTCAAGAGTAATCAAATCCAAGTCAAGGCACTCTTAACGCCCCCTTTAATGTCCCATTTGCATCTTTTAGCTACCTTCAAAACGAGGTGACTCCCCCTGGTGGAGGAATGAGGTTAAAAGAGGTAACATTGAAAATGTGTTAAGCAAGATGTAAAAGCAGGTCAAAGACACATCATAGACTAAGGGCAACTAATGTGCAAGAAAGTTCAAGCCTTAAACCACACAAAAAGCAGGCAAATGGTTCCAGACAAGGAGTTTCCTCTACCCATTGGACCTCTCAAGGCACTCTTAACGCCCCCTTTAATGTCCCATTTGCATCTTTTAGGTACCATCAAAACGAGGTTACTTCCCCTGGTGCAGGAATGAGGTTAAAAGAGGTAACATGGAAAATGTGTTAAGCAAGAAAGATGTAAAGGCAAGTCAAGGGCACGTCATAAACTAAGGGCAACTAATCTGCAAGAAAGTTCAAGAATTAAACCACACAAAAAGTAGGCAAATGGATCCAGATAAGGAGTTTCCTCTGCCCTTTCAACCCATGGGACAATGTAGAGGTCAATTTGGAGGAATGTTGAGGCAAAACAGTAGGGCTTGGTTTCAAAACTTGTTCTTGATTAGGAGCAAGCTCATTTAACTTATGGGGTTCCAGCTCTGGCCAGAATCCACAATCATTGATCAACCAACTCAAGAGGGGCATCGATTTGACCCTATAGACCTAGTGGAAATAAGGTACACTCCTTATTCCACCAAACAACCATCACTTTTTACTAAATTCTGCAATTGTCCTTATTTTTTATAATTCAAAAAGCCCTAAGAATAGAAAAATATATACAAAAAATAATATATAGATGGCTCTGGGAGCAGAGATCAAACAGCTCAATGTATCAACTACACTGGTGGTTTCACAAAAAGAAACCCGAGAAGAGAAACGATAGTTCACAAAACCCTAGATCACGTGCAAGTTTCTTCTAGGTCTCTTATAGGGAGCTAATACCCTTATGAACTGCCATATTATCGCAATGAGCTTCCCTTAGGAAGTCCTACCTCATCACCTAGTACCTCAAACCCTAGAACATCAATTAAAGATGATTGTAGATGATTGTATATCTACTAGGACTCCTCACAACATGAAAAGTTCATAAAGAGTTGGGTACACTAGTTGTTGTGACTGCGGGGGCATCGTAAATGGCTTGCCACATACAAAGAGACGATAACAATAGAAAATCTCAATGAGGTTGAGAAGCGAGTGAACGTGATAAGAGGACAAGGAAGGACAGGTGGCAAAGGTAGAGATCAACTAGGGGAGGAAAGAGAGATCAAATTTACTGAAGCCAGGAACAAAAACTGAACCAAATACGCAGGAGGGGACAACAATAGAGATGAACAATTGAAGCCAAGAAATAAGAGGTGCCAACATTATTTGAGATAGCAAATGAAAGAGGTGAGAATTGAGAACTCTGAAGCACAAATAAAGAAGGAAAGAAGAAAAATTTGACAATAGACGAGTGGAAGAAAGCATTGGAGCAATGGTTAGAGATGTGATCCCATAGCTGCAGTCTATAGAATGCAACAACCAAGACCAAATTCCTTAATAGGCAATGGAGAGGCACGGTCATTGGTCCCATCTAAGAAGAAGCTGTCTCAAGTCGAGCCCTACCTGAGAAAACGACCTAGAGAGACCCATTAGTGGTGATGTAGCCCAGGAAAGGGAAAAGTAAAAAAGGCAAAGAGAGAGGATATAGGAAAAAGGGTTCATTATTAAAAGTAAGAATGGGGGTGCTATTATTTTTTTGAGAAAACCTCACCACATAAGGCCTAGGTTTCTCTCACAATGGTCCCTCCCAAAAGGAAAGCATCGCTCAACTTGGAAGAGCATATTAATTATGGAAACCTTATGAAGCAAGTCTAATCCACAAGCCACACGAGAAAGGTTAGTACTAGAAGGAAAGGATTTCATTGAGCATTCGATGGGTTAGGGAAAGAGAAGAACAGTATGTGAAAGAAAGCATCATGCAACATTCTTACCTCTTACGGTGTATTGCGAACGTTAGGAGGCGAATCTACTATGACTGATGATTTATGGGAGCCCTTGTTGAGTATCCCTGTAAAGGTGATCATTTATTGTACATTTCCCCTCACTTTCCCATTATCTCAATGCAATCTTTGTTCCCCAAATCAACCATATCGATATGTATGCACACCTCTTTGGCTATGACCACAATTCTTCATGGAAGTCTCAAAGTTTGTGATGCATTAGAGATCCCTAAATGCACTGACCCGCATCCTCCAAGGCAGTGGAAAAATATCTTACGAACTCCAACTCAAGAGTAATCAAATCCAAGTCAAGGCACTCTTAACGCCCCCTTTAATGACCCATTTGCATCTTTTAGGTACCTTCAAAATGAGGTGACTTCCCCTGGTGCAAGAATGAGGTTAAAAGAGGTAACATGGAAAATGTGTTGAGTAAGCAAGATGTAAAATCAAGGCAAGGACACATCATAGACTAAAGGCAACTAATGTGCAACAAAGTTCAAGCCTTAAACCACACAGAATGTAGGCAAATGGATCGAGACAAGGAGTTTCCTCTTCCCTTTCTACCCATTGGACCATGTAGAGGTCAATTTGGAGGAATATTGAGCCAAAACAAAAGGTCATTTAAGTCTCCAAGCAATCCGAGGGACATTTCGAGTAAAAATCAAGCACAAAGCCGAAAAGCATGGTTTGAATCATCTTTGCACCGAGCAAAGGGAGGTTGTCCACATAATACTAGCCGTTAGAAAGCACAATCTCCTCATTCAAGCAACATTGTGCAAACAAATTGGAATTTTTTACTTCCCAGGCACTCAAGTTAATTTTTCAAGCAATGTCAAGCTATTGTTGATGGAACGTTGTACCCTTAGATCAATTCAGAGTCCAGACCTCCTTTTGTCAAATCTAACCTCTAATTGGTGGGATGTTTTTCAGTTTTAGGTAATGTAAGGAAATAACTTGTAGTTTGACTTAATCGTCAAGTGTATTGTGGATGAAAAGTCATTTGTTTTTTCAATCAAAAGGAGGAAAGATGTTAAGATCCTAACCTATAAATAGACAAATCTCCCTCGTTTGCAGATCATTGTGAATTGTTGAAATCGGTTTCCATAATGTGAAACATTTTCATGAATTCTTTGGTGTACATCATAAATTATATTTCTTGGTTGATTTCGAAAATTTCTTACAGGGATTTGTGGATAACTAAAGAATACTACAAAAACTAACTAAATCAACCCATTTGAAAGGAAGCTTGGTCACTTGCTAAGGGATGTCTAGGGTTTTACTCGCACATCTCTCTTGTTGATGTAAGGTAGAGTTTGTTTCTTCTTGTTGGGCCATGCCCTAGTGCTCCTCACCAAGGGATTCGGTTTATTTTGAATCATAGTTGATCTATTTGTTCAAGGATTTTCCCTAAGTATAATCCTTTCTAGTAGGGCTTGGTTTCAAAACTTTTTCTTGATTAGGCACGAGCTCATTTAACTTGTGGGGTTCCACCTCCAGCCATACTACACAATCATTGATCAACCAACTCAAGAGGAGCATTGATTTGAACCCACAGACCTAGTGGAAATAAGGCACACTCCTTATTCCACCAAACAACCATCTCTTTTCACTAAATTCTGCAATTGTCCTTATTTGTTATTACTCAAAAATCCCTAAGAATAGAAAAATATATACATAAAATAATATATAGATGGCTCAAGGAGGAGAGATCAATGGTGGTTTCACAAAAAGAAACCCTAAAAGAAAAACGATAGTTCACAAAACCCTAGATCACGTGAATGTTTCTTCTAGTCTCATATAGGGAGCTAAAACCCTTCTGAAGTCCCATGCTATCACATTGAGCTTCCCTTAGGAAGTACAACCTCATCACCTAGTACCTCAAACCCTATAACATCAGTTAAAGATGATTGTTTATCTATTGGGACTCCTCACATCATGAAAAGTCCATAAAGAGCCGAGGACACTAGATGTTGTGATTGTGGGACATCTTCCCATTGTTATCACTTAGTTTACCTCTTTGACCCATAGCCTTTCCCTCCTTAGGGCCTGCTAGATTTTTGTAACACAACCTACAACATAAAAGTAAATGGCTTGCCACATACAAGGAGATGATAAGAATAGCAAATTTCAATGAGGTTGAGAAGCGAGTGAAGGTGAGAAGAGGACAGGGAAGGACAGGTGGCAAAGGTAGAGATCAACTAGTGGAGGAAACAGGGGACAACAATAGAGATGAACAATTGAAGCCAAAAAGTAAGAGGTGGCAACATTATTTGAGATAGCAAATGAAAAAGGTGAGAATTGAGAACTCTGGTGCACAAATAAAGAACGAAAGATGAAAAGGTTAACAATCCTAGCGTTGAACTGCGGAATGCAATAGACGAGTGGAAGAAAGAATTGGAACAATGGTTAGAGATGTGATCCCATAGCTGCAGTCTATAAGATGCGACAACCAAGACCAAATTCCTTAATAGGCAATGGAGAGGCACGGTCATTGATCCCATCTAAGAAGAAGTCATCTCAAGTGGGGCCCAACCTGAGAAAACGACCTAGAGAGACCCATTAGTGGTGATGTAGCCAAGGAAAGGGGAAAGCAAAAAAAACAGAGAGAGAGGATATAGGAAAACGGGTTCATTATTAAAAGTAAGAATAGTGGTGCTATTATTTTTTTTAGAAAACCTCACCACATAAGGCCTAGGTTTCTCTCACAATGGTCCCTCACAAAAGGAGAGCATTGCTCAACTTGGAATAGCATATTAATTATGGAAACCTTATGAGGCTAGTCTAATCCACAAGCAGCTAGAGAAAGGTTAGTACTAGAAGGAAAGGATTTCATTCAACATTCGATGGGTCAGGAAAAGAGAAGAATAGTATATGAAAGAAAGCATCATGCAACATTCTTATCTCTTACGGTGATATGCGAACATTAGGAGATGGATTTACTATGATTGATGATTTATGGGAGCCCTTGTTGAGTAGCCCTCTAAAGGTGATCACTTATTGTACTTTTCCCCTCACTTTCCCAATATCTCAATGCAGTCTTTGTTCCCCAAATCAAGCATATTGATATGTATGCACACCTCTTTGGCTATGACCATCATTCTTCATGGAAGTCTCAAAGTTTGTGATGCATTAGAGATCCCTAATGCAGTGACCCACATCCTCCAAGGCAATGGAAAAATATCTTGCGACCTCCAACTCAAGAGTAATCAAATCCGAGTCAAGGCACTCTTAACGCCCCCTTTAATCTCCCATTTGCATCTTTTAGGTACCTTCAAAACGAGGTGACTTCCCCTGGTGAAAGAATGAGGTTAAAGAGGTAACATGGAAAATGTGTTGAGTAAGCAAGATGTAAAAGCAGGTCAAGGACACATCATAGACTATGGGCAACTAATGTGCAAGAAAGTTCAAGCCTTAAACCACACAAAAAGCAGGGAAATGGATCCAGACAAGGAGTTTCCTCCACCCTTTCTACCCATTGGCCCATGTAGAGGTCAATTTGGAGGAATGTTGAGGCAAAACAGAAGGTCATTTAAGTCTCCAAGCAATCCAAGGGACATTTCAAGTCAAAATCCAGCAAGCAGCCTAAAAGCATGGTTTGAATCATCTTTGCACCAAACAAAGGGAGGTTGTCCATATTATACTAGTCGTGGGAAAGCACAACGTCCTCATTCAAGCAACATTGTGCAAACAAAGTGGAATTTTTTACTTCCCAAGCACTGAAGTTAATTTTTCAACCAATGTCAAGCTATTCTTGATAGAACGTTGTACCCTTAGGTCAATTTAGGCCTCCTTTTGTCAAATCTAACCTCTAATTGGTGGGATGTTTTTCAGTTTTAGGTAACGTAATGAAATAACTTGTAGTTTGACTTAATCGTCAAGTGTATTATGGATGAAAAGTCACTTGTTTTTTCAATCAAAAGGAGGAAAAATGTTGAGATCCTAACCTATAAATAATGAAATCTCCCTCATTTGCAGATCATTGTGAATTGTTGAAATTAGTTTTCCATCATGTGAAACATTTTCATGAAATCTTTGGTATTCATCATCAATTATAGTTCTTGGTTGCATTCGAAAATTTATAAAGGGGATTTGTGGATAACTAAAGAATACTACAAAAACTAACTAGATCAACCGATTTGAAAGGAAGCTTGGGCACTTGCTAAGGGATGTCTAGGGTTTTACTTGCACATCTCTATTGTTGATGTAAGGTAGAGTTTGTTTCTTCTTCTTGGGCCACGCCCTAGTGCTCCTCACCAAGGGATTCAGTTTATTTTTCATCATAGTTGATCTATTTGTTAAAGGATTTTCCCTAAGTGTAATCCTTTCTAGTAGGGCTTGGTTGCAAAACTTGTTCTTGATTAGGCGCAAGCTCATTTAACTTAAGGGTTCCACCTCCGGCCATAGTCCACAATCATTGATCAACCAACTCAAGAGGAGCATCGATTTGACCCCATAGACCTAGTGGAAATAAGGCACACTCCTTATTCCACCAAACAACCATCTCTTTTTACTAAATTTTGCAATTGTCTTTATTCTTTATCATTCAAAAATCCCTAAGAATAGAAAAATATATACATATAATAATATATAGATGGCTCAGGGAGCAGAGGTCAAACGGCTCAATGTATCAACTACACTGGTGGTTTCACAAAAAGAAACCCTAGAAGAGAAACAATAGTTCACAAAACCCCAGATCACGTGCAATTTTCTTCTACGTCTCTTATAAGGAGTTAAAAACGTTTTGAAGTGCCATATTATCACACTGAGCTTCCCTTAGGAAGTCCTACCTCATCACTTAGTACCTCAAACCCAAGAACATTAGTTAAAGATGATTGTTTATCTACTAGGACTCCTCACATCATGAAAATTCCATAAAGAGCCGGGGACACTAGTTGTTGTGACTGTGGGACATCGTCCCATTTTTATCACTCAGTTTACCTCTTTGACCCATAGCCTTTCCCTCCTTAGGGTCTGCTAGATTTTGGTAACACGGCCTACAACATAAAAGTAAATGGCTTGCCACATACAAGGAGACGATAACAATAGCAAATCTCAATGAGGTTGAGAAGCGAGTGAAGTTGAGAAGAGGACAAGGAAGGACAGATGGCAATGGTACAGATCAACTAGTGGAGGAAAGAGAGATCAAATTTACTAAATCCAGGAACAAAAAACTAAACCATATACGCGGGAGGGGACAACAATAGAGATGAACAATTGAAGCCAAGAAGTAAGAGGTGGCAACATTATTTGAGATAGCGATTGAAAGAGGTGAGAATTGAGAACTCTGGAGCACAAATAAAGAAGGAAAGATCAAAAAGTTGACAATATTAGCATTGAACTGGGGAATGCAATAGGAGAGTGGAAGAAAGCATTGGAGCAATGGTTAAAGATGTGATCCCATAGTTGCAGTCTATGAGATGCGACAACCAAGACCAAATTCCTTAATAGCCAATGGAGAGACATGGTCATTGGTCCCATCTAAGAAGAAGCCATCTCAAGTCAAGCCGTACCTGAGAAAACGACCTAAAGAGACCCATTAGTGGTGATGTAGCCAAGGAAACAGGAAAGCAAAAAAAACAGAGAGAGAGGATATAGGAAAAAGGGTTCATTATTACAAGTAAGAATGGGGGTGCTATTATTTTTTTGAGAAAACCTCACCACATAAGGCCTAGGCTTCTCTCACAATGGTCCCTCCCAAAAGCAGAGGATCGCTCAACTTGGAAGAGAATATTAATTATGGAAACCTTATGAGGCTAGTCTAATCCACAAGCCACTAGAGAAAGGTTAGTACTAGAAGGAAAGTATTTCATTCAGCATTCGATGGGTCAGGAAAAGAGAAGAATAGTATGCGAAAGAAAGCATCATGCAACATTCTTATCTCTTACGGTGATATGCGAACATTAGGAGGTGGATCTACTATGACTGACAATTTATGAGAGCCCTTATTGAGTAGCCCTGTAAAGGTGATAAATTATTGTACTTTTCCCCTCACTTTCCTATTATCTCAATGCAATCTTTGCTCCCCAAATCAACCATATCGATATGTACGCACACCTCTTTGGCAATGACCATCATTCTTCATGGAAGTATCAAAGTTTGTGATGCATTAGAGATCCCTAAAGCAGTGACCCGCATCCTCCAAGGCAGTGGAAAAATATCTTGCGACCTCCAACTCAAGAGTAATCAAATCTAAGTCAAGGCACTCTTAACACCCCTTTTAATGTCCCATTTTCATCTTTTAGGTACCTTCAAAACGAGCTGACTTCCCCTGGTGCAGGAATGAGGTTAAAAGAGATAAGATGGAAAATGTGTTGAGTAAGCAAGATGTAAAAGCAGGTCAAGGACACATCATAGACTAAGGGCAACTAATGTGCAAGAAATTTCAAGCCTTAAACCACACAAAAAGCAGGCAAATGGATCCAGACAAGGAGTCTCCTCTGCCCTTTCTACCCATTGGACCACGTAGAGGTCAATTTGGAGGAATGTTGAGGCAAAACAGAAGGTCATTCAAGTGTCCAAGCAATCTGAGGGACATTTCAAGTTAAAATCAAGCAAGGAGCCTAAAAGCATGGTTTGAATCATCTTTGCACTGAGCAAAGGGAGGTTGTCCACATTATACTAGCCGTTGGAAAGCACAACGTCCTCATTCAAGCAACATTGAGCAAAGTTGCAAACAAAGTGGAATTATTTACTTCCCAAGCACTCAAGTTAATTTTTCAACAAATGTCAAGCTATTCTTGATGGAACGTTGTACCCTTAAGTCAATTCCGACCTCCTTTCGTCAAATCTAACCTCTAATTGGTGGGATGTTTTTCAGTTTTAGGTAATGCAATGAAATAACTTGTAGTTTGACTTAATCGTCAAGTGTATTGTGGATGAAAAGTCACTTGTTTTTTCAATCAAGAGGAGGAAAGATGTTGAGATCCTAACCTATAAATAGAGAAATATCCCCCATTTGCAGATCATTGTGAATTGTTGAAATCGGTTTTCCATAATGTGAAACATTTTCATGAATCCTTTGGTGTTCATCATGAATTATATCTCTTGGTTGATTTCAAAAATTTCTTAAGTTGATTTGTGGATAACTAAAGAATACTACAAAAACTAACTAGATCAACCCATTTGAAAGGAAGCTTGGTCACTTGCTAAGGGATGTCTAGGGTTTTACTCGCACATCTCTCGTTGATTTAAGGTGGAGTTTTTTTCTTCTTGTTGGGCCATGCCTTAGCGCTCCTCAACAAGGGATTCAGTTTATTTTGCATCATAGGTTTATTTTGCATCATAGTTGATCTATTTGTTGAAGGATTTTCCCCAAGTATAATCCTTTCTAGTAGGGCTTGGTTTCAAAACTTGTTATTGATTAGGCGCGAGCTCATTTAACTTAGGGTTTTACTCGCACATCTCTCGTTGATTTAAGGTGGAGTTTTTTTCTTCTTGTTGGGCCATGCCTTAGCGCTCCTCACCAAGGGATTCAGTTTATTTTGCATCATAGGTTTATTTTGCATCATAGTTGATCTATTTGTTGAAGGATTTTCCCCAAGTATAATCCTTTCTAGTAGGGCTTGGTTTCAAAACTTGTTATTGATTAGGTGCGAGCTCATTTAACTTATGGGGTTCCACCTCCGACCATAATCCACAATCATTGATGTTGGGCCTTAGTTTTGGTCTTATTTTGCTCTAAGAAACTTACTAAACCATCTATTTATCATCCATTTTCACTTCATTCATTCCATTTTGATGTATATTTGATATCCATTCAGGTATTTAGCTTTAATTTGTCAATTTCTAAAGTTTTTATAAAAGTTTGATTTTAAGTGCAAATTTGGCAGATTCAGAAATTCCCGTAATCACTCTATGGTTGATGTGGTTGCAGGACACTTGGGCACGAATTGAATACATGAATGGAAAGTTTGGGAACTAGGACTAAGCCACCGATGCTTGGTTCCAACAGAACAAGCTTTATTAGGCCCATTTGGTGCTAGTCAATCATGACCAGTCATCCAGAAATCCCATAAAAATAGGGCAGTTTTGATATTCTATGGGATTGGTCATATTTCTTGGGATGGGAGTAGTGAATTCGACTTGGATAGATGGATTAGAATAGATGGGTTTGTTAGAGTGAATGTAGATCAGTTTGTTTCATGAGACCTCTTATTTAAGAGCCACAACTTTGATGGCTTATGTATTGACTTATTATACTTTTATGCTGTGACACTTTTGGATTGAGGAATTAATTTGAAGACTTGTGCTATTATTATTTTGCTACTCAATGCTATGGATGTGTAATTGATTTGAGCTTCTGATATCACTTCTCAAATGTGCAAGGCAAGGGTGGAGGGCCCCCACTCCAAGCTAAGTACACTTCCTTGTTCACTAGTTTCATTTATTGTAATCTGTTTAGTGTAGAACAGGTTTTTCAAAGCTTCATTTCAGGTTGCTTTATGGTTCATGCATGGTGATTGATTGCTTTAGTTCTTAGCTTATTCATCACTTTATTGAGTTGAAGAAACACAAGTGTTCAAGTTGAGCATCTCTTCTACTAAAATGATGAATTACAACTAGTTTCTTTGGTTTGCATGCAAGTAGTTTCTTATTGTGATTTTGGGTATTGAGATGAATAAATTATGATGAAATACTTTATGTGTCTCTTAAGTTAAGAGCTTCTTTCATTAACAATTTATCCATCTTAAGTAAGAGCTTCTTTCATTAACAATTTATCCATCTTAAGTTCTTGATTTTAATCTCTGATTCATTAAGTGATAGTTGAGGCAAAGGTGGACTTCTTGAGTCAAGAACCATCTCAATATTTTTCCTCTACTTTAAACTAGTTGAATTAGAGTTGTAGGATGTATTGCCTTAAGCTTTTGAATAATTTATCTTTCAAGGTTTGATTATATCTGATCTTCACATATAGTGAACTTGCCTCAAAGCATAAACAACCCGGATTGATAATAAATAATTGTGTTAGTTTAAGTACATAAATTAGCTCAACAATTGATCAACCAACTCAAGAGGAGCATCGATTTGACCCCATAGACCTAGTGGAAATAAGGCACACTCCTTATTCCACCAAACAACCATCTCTTTTTATTAAATTCTGCCATTGTCCTTATTTTTTATTATTCAAAAAACCCTAAGAATAGAAAAATATATACATAAAATAATATATAGATGGCTCAGGGAGCAGAGATCAAACGACTCAATGTATCAACTACACTAGTGGTTTCACAAAAAGAAACCCTAGAAGAGAAACAATAGTTCACAAAACCCTAAATCACGTGCAAGTTTCTTCTAGGTCTCTTATAAGGACTTAAAACCCTTCTGAAGTGCCATATTAATATATTGAGCTTCCCTTAGGAAGTCCTACCTCATCACCTAGTACCTCAAACCCTAGAACATCAGTTAAATATGATTGTTTATCTACTGGGAGTCCTCACATAATGAAAAGTCCATAAAGCGCTGGAGATACTAGTTGTTGTGACTGTGGGACATTGTCCCATTGTTATCACTTTGTTTACCTCTTCGACCCATAGGCTTTCCCTCCTTAGGACCTGATAGATTTTGATAACACAACCTACAACATAAAATTAAATGGCTTGCCACATACAAGGAGAAATCTCAATGAGGTTGAGAAGCGAGTGAACGTAAGAAGAGGACAAGGAAGGACAGGTAGAAAAGGTAGAGATCAACTAGTGGAGGAAAGAGAGATCAAATTTACTGAAGCTTGGTTTATTTTGCATCATAGTTGATCTATTTGTTGAAGGATTTTCCCCAAGTATAATCCTTTCTAGTAGGGCTTGGTTTTAAAACTTGTTATTGATTAGGCGCGAGCTCATTTAACTTACGGGGTTCCACCTCCGACCATAATCCACAAGGAGCACCGTTTTGACCCCATAGACCTAATGGAAATAAGGAACACTCCTTATTCCACCAAACAACCATCTCTTTTTACTAAATTCTGCAATTGTCCTTATTTTTTATTATATTCAAAAATTCTAAGAATAGAAAAATATATACATAAAATAATATATAGATGGCTCAAGGAGTAGAGATCAAAAGGCTCAATGTATCAACTACACTGGTGGTTTCACAGAAAGTAACTCTAGAAGAGAAACAATAGTTCAAAAAACCCTAGATCACGTGCAAGTTTCTTCTAGGTCTCTTATAAGGAGCTAAAACCCTTCTGAAGTGCCACATTGAGCATACCTCAAGAAGTCCCACCTCGTCACCTAGTACCTCAAACCCTAGAACATCAATTAAAGATGATTGTTTATCTATTGCGACTCCTCACATCATGAAAATTCCATAAAGTAAATGGCTTCCCAAATACAAGGAGACGATAACAATAGCAAATCTCAATGAGGTTGAGAAGCGAGTGAAGGTGAGAAGAGGACAAGGAAGGACAGGTGGCAAAGGTAGAGATCAACTAGTGGAGGAAAGAGAGATCAAATTTGCTAAAGCCAGGAACAAAAAACTGAACCAAATACGCATGAGGGGACAACAATAGAGATGAACAACTGAAGCCAAGAAGCAAGATGTGGCAACATTATTTGAGATAGCAAATGAAAGAGGTGATAATAGAGAACTTTGGAGCACAAATAAAGAAGGAAAGATGAAAAAGTTGACAATCTTCGCGTTGAACTAGGGAATGCAATAGACGAGTGGAATAAAGCATTGGAGCAATGGTTAGAGATGTGATAGAGATGTGATCCCATAGCTGCAGTCTACAAGATGCGACAACCAAGACCAAATTCCTTAATAGGCAATGGAGAGACACGGTCATTCGTCCCATCTAAGAAGAAGCCATCTCAAGTCGGGCCCTACCTGAGAAAACGACCTAGAGGGACCCATTAGTGGTGATCCAGCCAAGGAAAGGGGAAAGCAAAAAAAAAACAGAGATAGAAGATATAGGAAAAATGGTTCATTATTAAAAGTAAGAATGGGGCTGCTATTATTTTTTTCAGAAAACCTCACCACATAAGACCTAGGATTCTCTCACAATGGTCCCTCCCAAAAGTAGAGCATCGCTCAACTTGGAAGAGCATATTATTTATGGAAACCTTAAGAGGCTAGTCTAATCCACAAGCTACTAGAGAAAGGTTAGTACTAGAAGGAAAGCAAGGAAAGCATTTCATTCTGCATTCAATGGGTCAAGAAAAGAGAAGAGTAGTATGTTAAAGAAAGCATCATGCAACATTCTTATATGTTACGATGATATGCGAACATTAGGAGGTGGATCTACTATGACTGATGATTTATGGGAGCCCTTGTTAAGTAGCCCTGTAAAGGTGATCACTTATTGTACTTTTCCCCTCACTTTCCCATTATCTCAATGCAATCTTTGTTACCCAAATCAACGATATCGATATGTATGCACATCTCTTTGGCTATGACCATCATTCTTCATGGAAGTCTCAAAGTTTGTGATGCATTAAATATCCGTAATGCAGTGGCCCGCATCCTCCAAGGGAGTGGAAAAATATCTTGTGACCTCCAACTCAAAGTAATCAAATCCAAGTCAAGGCACTCTTAACACCCCCTTTAATGTCCCATTTGCATCTTTTAGTTACCTTCAAAATGAGGTGACTTCCCCTGGTGCAGGAATGAGGTTAAAAGAGGTAACATGGAAAATGTGTTGAGTAAGCAAGATGTAAAAGCAGGTCAAGGACACATCATAGACTAAGGGAAACTAATGTGCAAGAAAGTTCAAGCCTTAAACCACACAAAAAGCAGGCAAATGGATCCAGACAAGGAGTTTCCTCTGCCCTTTCTACCCATTGGACCATGTAGAGGTCAATTAAGAGGAATGTTGAGGCAAAACAGAAGGTCATTTAAGTCTCCAAGCAATTCGAGGGACATTTCGAGTGAAAATCAAGCAAGGAGCCTAAAAGCATGGTTTGAATCATCTTTGCACTGAGCAAAGGGAGGTTGTCCACATTATACTAGCCGTTGGAAAGCACAACGTCCTCATTCAAGCAATATTGTGCAAACAAAGTGGAACCTTTTACTTCCCAAGCACTCAAGTTAATTTTTCAACCAATGTCAAGCTATTCTTGATGGAACGTTGTACCCTTAGGTCAATTCAGACCTCCTTTTGTCAAATCTAACCTGTAATTAGTGGGATGCTTTTCAGTTTTAGGTAATGTAATGAAATAACTTGTAGTTTGACTTAATCGTCAAGTGTATTGTGGATGAGAAGTCACTTGTTTTTTCAATCAAAAGGAGGAAAGATGTTGAGATCCTAACCTATAAATAGAGAAATCTCCCCCGTTTCCAGATCATTGTGAATTGTTGAAATCGGTTTTCCATAATGTGAAACATTTTCATGAAATCTTTGGTGTTCATCATGAATTATATTTCTTGGTTGATTTCAAAAAAAAATTAAGGGGATTTGTGGATAACTAAAGAATACTACAAAAACTAACTAGATCAACCCATTTGAAAGTAAGCCTGGTCACTTGCTAAGGGATGTCTAGGGTTTTACTCGCACATCTGTCTTGTTGATGTAAGGTAGAGTTTGTTTCTTCTTGTTGGTCCATGCCCTAATGCTCCTCACCAAGGGATTCGGTTTATTTTTGCATCATAGTTGCTCTATTTGTTGAAGGATTTTCCCCAAGTTTAATCCTTTCTAGTAGGGCTTGGTTTCAAAACTTGTTATTGATTAGGCGCGAGCTCATTTAACTTATGGCGTTCCACCTCCGACCATAATCCACAACAATTGATCAACCAACTCAAGAGGAGCATCGGTTTGACCCTATAGACCTAGTGGAAATAAGGCAAATTGCTTATTCCACCAAACAACCATCTCTTTTTACTAAATTCTGCAATTGTCCTTATTTTTTATTATTCAAAAATCCCTAAGATAAGAAAAATATATACATAAAATAATATATAAATGGCTCAGGCAGCAAAGATCAAACGGCTCAATGTATCAACTATACTGGTGGTTTCACAAAGAAACCTTAGAGAAGAAACGATAGTTCACAAAACCCTAGATCACGTGCAAGTTTCTTTTAGGTTCCTTATAAGGAGTTAAAACCCTTCTAAAGTGCCATATTATCACATTGAGCTTCCCTTTGGAAGTCCTACCTCATCATCTAGTACCTCAAACCCTAGAACATCAGTTAAACGTGATTGTCTATCTAGTGGGACTCCTCACATCATGAAAAGTCCATAAAGAGCCGGGCACACTAGTTGTTGTGACTGTGGGACATCGTCCCATTGTTATCTCTCAGTTTACCTCTTTGACCCACAGCCTTTCTCTCGTGAGGGCCTGCTAGATTTTGGTAACACAGCGTACAAGATAAAATTAAATGGCTTGCCACATACAAGGAGACGATAACAATAGCAAATCTCAATGAGGTTGAGAAGCGAGTGAAGGTGAGAAGAGGACAAGGAAGGACAGGTGGCAAAGGTAGAGATCAACTAGTGGAGGAAAGAGGGATCAAATTTACTAAAGCCAGGAACAAAAAACTGAACCAAATATGCAGGAGGGGACAATAATAGAGATGAACAATTGAAGCCAAGAAGTAAGAGGTGGCAATATTATTTGAGATAACGAATGAAAGAGGTGAGAATCGAGAACTCTAGAGCACAAATAAAGAAGGAAAGATGAAAAAGTTGACAATCTTTGCGTTGAACTGGGGAATGCAATCGACGAGTGGAAGAGAGACCCATTAGTGGTGCAGGAATGAGGTTAAAAGAGGTCACATGGAAAATGTGTTGAGTAAGAAAGATGTAAAAGTAGGTCAAGGACACATCATAGACTAAGGGCAACTAATGTGCAAAAAATTTCAAGCCTTAAACCACACAAAAAGCAGGCAAATGGATCCATACAAAGGAGTTTCCTCTGCCCTTTCTACCCATTGGACCATGTAGAGGCCAATTTAGAGGAATGTTGAGGCAAAACAGAAGGTCATTTAAGTCTCCAAGCAATCCGAGAGACATTTCAAGTCAAAATCAAGCAAGGATCCTAAAAGCATGGTTTGAATCATCTTTGCACCGAGCAAAGGGAGGTTGTCCACATTATACTAGCTGTTGGAAAGCACAACGTCCCATTCAAGCAACATTGTGCAAACAAAGTGGAATTTTTTACTTCGCAAGCACTCAAGTTAATTTTTCAACCAATGTAGTTTGACTTAATCGTCAAGCATATAGTGGATGAAAAGTCACTTCTTTTTTCAATCAAAAGGGGGAAGGATGTTGAGATGCTAACCTATAAATAGAGAAATCTCCCTTGTTTCCAAATCATTGTGAATTGTTGAAATCGGTTTTCCATAATGTCAAACATTTTCATGAAATCTTTGGTGTTCATCATGAATTATATTTCTTGGTTGATTTCTAAAATTTCTTAAGGGGATTTGTGGATAACTAAAGAATACTACAAAAACTAACT
This sequence comes from Pinus taeda, assembly GCA_000404065.3. Lineage (NCBI taxonomy): Eukaryota > Viridiplantae > Streptophyta > Pinopsida > Pinales > Pinaceae > Pinus > Pinus taeda. Next base: position 110,200 of record APFE030520625.1, read on the forward strand.
AGATCAACCCATTTGAAAGGAAGCTTAGTCACTTGCTAAGGGATGTCTAGGGTTTTACTCACACATCTCTCTTTTTGATGTAAGGTAGAGTTTGTTTCTTCTTATTGGCCCATGCCCTAGTGCTCCTCACCAAGGGCTTTGGTTTATTTTGCATCAAAGTTGATCTATTTGCTGAAGGATTTTCCCTAAGTATAATCCTTTCTAGTAGGGCTTGGTTTCACAACTTGTTCTTGATTAGGCGCGAGCTCATTTAACTTATGGTGTTCCACCTCCGGCCATAATCCACAATCATTAATCAACCACCTAAAGAGGAGCATCGATTTGTCCCCATAGAACTAGTGGAGATAAGGCACACTCCGTATTCCACCAAACAACCATCTCTTTTTACTAAATTCTGCAGTTTATTTTTTATTATTCAAAAAGCCGTAAGAATAGAAAAATATATACATAAAATAATATATGGATGGCTCAGGGAGCAAAGCTCAAACGCCTCAATGTATCAACTACACTGGTGGTTTCACAAAAAGAAACCCTAGAAGAGAAACCATAGTTCACAAAACCCTAGATCACGTGCAAGTTTCTTCTAGGTCAAGGGGATTTGTGGATAGCTAAAGAATATTACAAAAACTAACTAGATCAACCCATTTGAAAGGACGCTTGGTCACTTGCTACGGGATGTCTAGGGTTTTACTCGCACATCTCTCTTGTTGAGGTAAGAGTTTGTTTCTTCTTTTTGAGCCATGCCCTAGTGCTCCTCACCAAGTGATTTGGATTGTTTTGCATCATAGTTGATATATTTGTTGAAGGATTTTCCCCAAGTATAATCCTTTCTCAATGTATCAACTACACTGGTGATTTCACAAAAATAAACCCTAGAAGAGAAACGATAGTTCACAAAACCTTAGATCACGTGCAAGTTTCTTCTAGGTCTCTTATAGGGAGCTAAAACCCTTCTGAAGTGCCATATTATCACATTGAGCTTCCCTTTGGAAGTCCTACCTCATCACCTAGTACCTCACCCTAGAACATCAGTTAAAGATGATTGTTTATCTACTGGGACTCATCACCTCATGAAAAGTCCATAAAGAGCTGGGGACACTAGTTGTTGTGACTGTGGGACATCATCCCATTATTATCACTTAGTTTACCTCTTTCACCCATAGCCTTTCCCTCCTTAGGGCCTGCTAGATTTTGGTAACACAGCGTACAGCATAAAAGTAAATGGCATGCCACATACAAGGAGACGATAATAATAGCAAATCTCAATGAGGTTGAGAAGCGAGTGAAGGTGAGAAAAGGACAAGGAAGGACAGGTGGCAAAGGTAGAGATCAACTAATGGAGGAAAGAGAAATCAAATTTACTGAAGCCAGGACCAAAAAACTAAACCAAACACGCAAGAGGGGCAACAATAGAGATGAACAATTGAAGCGAAGACGTAAGAGGTGGCAACATTATTTGAGATAGCAAATGAAAGAGGTGAGAATTGATAACCCTGGAGCACAAATAAAGAAGGAAAGATGAAAAAGTTGACAATCTTAGCATTGAACTAGGGAATGTAATAGACGAGTGGAAGAAAGAATTGTTGCAATGGTTAGAGATGTGATCCCATAGCTGCAGTCTATAGGATGCAACAACCAAGACCAAATTCCTTAATAGGCAATGGGGAGGCACTGTCATTGGTCCCATCTAAGAATAAGACATCTCAAGTCGGGCCCTACCTGAGAAAACGACCAAGAGAGACCCATTAGTGGTGATGTAGCCAAGGAAAGGGGAAAGCAAAAAAACAGAGAGAGAGGATACAATTAACAGGGTTCATTATTAAAAGTAAGAATGGGGGTGCTATTATTTTTTTGAGAAAACCTCACCACATAAGGCCTAGGTTTCTCTCACAATGGTCCCTCCCAAAAGGAGAGCATCACTCAACTCGGAAGAGTATATTAATTATGGAAACCTTATGAAGCTAGTCTAATCCACAAGCCACTAGACAAAGGTTAGTACTAGAAGGAAATGATTTCATTCAACATTTGATGGGTCAGGGAAAGAGAATAATAGTATGAGAAAGAAAGCATCATGCAACATTTTTATCTCTTAAGGTGATATGACAACATCAGGAGGTGGATCTACTATGACTGATGATTTATGGGAGTCCTTGTTGAGTAGCCCTATAAAGGTGATCACTTATTGTACTACTCCCCTCCCTTTCCCATTATCTCAATGCAATCAACCATATCCATATGTATGCACGCCGCTTTGGCTATGACCATCATTCTTCATCGAAGTCTCAAAGTTTGTGATGCATTAGAGATCCCTAATGCAGTGACCCACATCCTCCAAGGCAGTGGGAAAATATCTTGCAACCTTCGACTCAAGAGCAATCAAATCCAAGTCAAGGCACTCTTAACGCCCCCTTTAATGTCCCATTTGCATCTTTTAGGTACCTTCAAAACGAGGTGACTTCCCTTGGTGCAGGAATGAGGTTAAAAGAGGTAACATGGAAAATGTGTTGAGTAAGCAAGATGTAAAAGCAAGTCAAGGACACATCATAGACTAAGGGCAACCAATGGGCAAGAAAGTTCAATCCTTAAACCACACAAAAAGAAGGCAAATGGATCCAGACAAGGAGTTTCCTCTACCCTTTCTACCCATTGGACCATGTAGAGGTCAATTTGGAGGAATTTTGAGGAAAAACCGAAGGTCATTTAAGTCTCCAAGCAATCCGAGGGACATTTCGAGTCAAAATCAAGCAAGGAGCCTAAAAGCATGGTTTGAATCATCCTTGCACCAAACAAAGGGAGGTTGTCCACATTATACTAACCATTGGAAAGCACAACGTCCTCATCAAGCAACATTGTGCAAACAAAGTGGAATTTTTTACTTCCCAAGCACTCAAGTTAATTTGTCAACCAATGTCAAGCTATTCTTGATGGAAGGTTGTACCCTTAGGTCAATTCAGACCTACTTTTGTCCAATTTAACCTCTAATTGGTGGGATGTTTCTCAGTTTTAGGTAATGTAATGAAATAACTTGTAGTTTGACTTAATTGTCAAGTGTATTGTGGATGAAAAGCCACCAGTTTTTTCAATCAAAAGGAGCAAAGATGTTGAGATCCTAACCTATAAAGAGACAAATCTCACCCGTTTGCAGATCATTGTGAATTGTTGAAATCGGTTTTCCATATGTGAAACATTTTCATGAAATCTTTGGTGTTCATCATGAATTATATTTCTTGGTTGATTTCGAAAAGTTCTTTAGGGGATTTGTGGATAACTAAAGAATACTACAAAAACTAACTAGATCAACCCATTTGAAAGGAAGCTTGGTCACTTGCTAAGGGATGTCTAGGGTTTTACTCACACATCTCTATTGTTGATGTAAGGTAGAGTTTATTTCTTCTTGTTGGGCCAGCCAGAGATTCAGTTTATTTTGCATCATAACTGATCTATTTGTTGAAGGGTTTTACCCAAGTATAATCCTTTCTCGTAGGGCTTGGTTTCAAAACTTGTTATTGATTAGGCGCGAGCTCATTTAACTTATGGGGTTCCACCTCCGACCATAATCCACAATCATTGATCAACTAACTCAAGAAGAGCATCCATTTGCCCCACAGACTTAGTGGAAATAAGGCACACTCCTTATTCAACCAAACAACCATCTCTTTTTACTAAATTCTGCAATTGACCTTATTTTTTATTATTCAAAAAGCCCTAAGAATAGAAAAATATACACATAAAATAATATATAGATGGCTCAGGGAGCAAATATCAAACAACTCAATGTATCAACTACACTGGTGGTTTCACAGAAAGAAACTCTAGAAGAGAAACGATAGTTAAGAAAACCCTAGATCACGTGCAAGTTTCTTCTAGGTCTCTTATAAGGAGCTAAAACCCTTGTGAAGTGCCATAGTATGACATTAAGCATACCTTAGGAAGTCCTACCTCATCACTTAGTACCTCAAACCCTAGAACATCAGTAAAAGATGATTGTTTATCTACTGGGACTCCTCACATCATGAAAAGTACATAAAGAGCCGGGGACACTAGTTGTTGTGACTGTGGGACATCGTCCCATTGTCATCACTCAGTTTACCTCTTTGACTCATAACCGTTCCCTCCTTAGGGCCTGCTAGATTTTGGTAACACAGCCTACAACATAAAAGTAAATGGCTTTCCACATACAAGGAGACGATAACAATAGCAATATCAATGAGGTTGAGGAGTGAGTGAAGCTGAGAAGAGGACAAGGAAGGACAGGTGGCAAAGGTAGAGATCAACTAGTGGAGGAAAGAGGGATCAAATTTACTAAAGCCAGGAACAAAAAACTGAACCAAATACGCAGGAGGGGACAACAATAGAGATGAACAATTGAAGCCAAGAAGTAAGAGGTGGCAACATTATTTGAGATAGTGAATGAAAGAGGTGAGAATCAAGAACTCTAGAGCACAAATAAAGAAGGAAAGATGAAAAAGTTGACAATCTTTGCGTTGAATTGGGGAATGCAATAGACAAGTGGAAGAAAGCATTGGAGCAATGGTTAGAGAAGTGATCCCATAGCTGCAGTCTATAGGATGCAACAACCAAGACCAAATTCCTTAATAGGCAATGGAGAGACACGGTCATTGGCCCCATCTAAAAAGAAGCCATCTCAAGTCGGGCCCTACTTGAGAAAACGACCTAGAGAGACCCATTAGTGGTGCAGGAATGAGGTTAAAAGAGGTAACATGGAAAATGTGTTGAGTAAGGAAGATATAAAAGCAGGTCAAGGACACATCATAGACTAAGGGAAACTAATGTGCAAGAAAGTTAAGCCTTAAACCACACAAAAAGCAGGCAAATGGATCCAGACAAGGAGTTTCCTCTGCCCTTTTTACCCATTCAACCATGTAGACGTCAATTTGGAGGAATGTTGAGGCAAAACAGAAGGTCATTTAAGTCTCCAAGCAATCTGAGGGACATTTCGAGTCAAAATCAAGGAAGGAGCCTAAAAGCATGGTTTGAATCATCTTTGCACCGAGCAAAGGGATGTTTTCCACATTATACTAGCCGTTGGAAAGCACAACGTCCACATTGTGCAAACAAAGTGGAATTTTTTACATCCCAAGCACTCAGGTTAATTTTTCAACCAATGTAGTTTGACTTAATCGTCGAGCATATAGTGGATGAAAAGTCACTTCTTTTTTTGATCAAAAGGAGGAGGGATGTTGAGATCCTAACGTATAAATAGAGAAATCTCCCTCGTTTGCAAATCATTGTGAACTGTTGAAATCGATTTTCCATCATGTCAAACATTTTCATGAAATCTTTGGTGTTCATCATGAATTATATTTTTCGGTTGATTTCGAAAATTTCTTAAGGGGATTTGTGGATAACTAAAGAATATTACAAAAACTAACTAGATCAACCCATTTGAAAGGAAGCTTGGTCAATTGATAAGGGATGTCTACAGTTTTACTCGCATATCTCTCTTCTTGATGTAAGGTAGAGTTTGTTTCTTCTTGTTGACCAAGGAAGCTTGGTCACTTGATAAGGGATGTCTACGGTTTTACTCGCATATCTCTCTTCTTGATGTAAGGTAGAGTTTGTTTCTTCTTGTTGGCCCATGCCTTAGTGCTCTTCACCAAGGGATTCAGTTTATTATGCATCATAGTTGATCTATTTGTTGAAGGATTTTCCCCAAGTATAATCCTTTCTCGTAGGGCTTGGTTTCAAAACTTGTTCTTGATTAGGCACGAGCTCATTTAACTTATGGGGTTCCACCTCCGACCATAATCCACAATCATTGATCAACCAACTCAAGAGGAGCATCAATTTGACCCCATAGACCTAGTGGAAATAAGGCACACTCCTTATTCCACCAAACGACCATCTCTTTTTACTAAATTATGCAATTGTCCTTATTTTTTATTATTCAAAAATCCCTAAGAATAGAAAAATATATACATAAAATAATATATAGATGGCTCAGGGAGCAGAGATCAAATGGCTCAATGTATCAACTACACTGGTGGTTTCACAGAAAGGAAACCCTAGAAGAGAAACGATAGTTCACAAAACCCTAGATCACGTGCAAGTTTCTTCTAGGTCTCTTATAAGGAGCTAAAACCGTTCTGAAGTCCCATATTATCACATTGAGCCTAGCTTAGGGAGTCCTACCTCATCACCTAGTACCTCAAACCCTAAAACATCAGTTAAAGATGATTGTTTATCTACTAGGACTCCTCACATCATGAAACGTCCATAAAGAGTCGGGGGCACTAGTTGTTGTGACTGTGGCACATCGTCCCATTGTTATCACTCAGTTTACCGCTTTGACCCATAGCCTTTCCCTCCTTAGGGCCTGCTAGATTTTGGTAACACAGATGTGATCCCATAGCTGCAGTCTATAGGATGCGACAACCAAGACCAAATTCCTTAATAGGAAATGGAGAGGCAGTGTCATTGGTCCCATCTAAGAATAAGCCATCACAAGTCGAGCCCTACTTGAGAAAACGACCAAGAGATACCCATTAGTGGTGATGTAGAAAAGGGAGGAAAGCAAAAAAAACAAAGAGAGAGGATAGAGGAAACAAGGTTCATTATTAAAAGTAAGATTGGGGGTGCTATTATTTTTTCAGAAAACCTCACCACATAAGGCCTAGGTTTCTCTCACATTGGTCCCTCCCAAAAGGAGAGCATCGCTCAACTTGGAAGAGCATATTAATTATGGAAACCTTATGAGGCTAGTCTAATCCACAAGCCACTAGAGAAAGGTTAGTACTAGAAGGAAACGATTTCATTCAGCATTCAAAGGGTCAGGAAAAGAGAAGAATATTATGCGAAAGAAAGCATCATGCAACAATCTTATCTCTTACGGTGATATGTGAACATCAGGAGTTGGATCTACTATGACTGATGATTTATGGGAGCCCTTGTTGAGTAGCCCTATAAAGGTGATCACTTATTATACTTTTCCCCTCACTTTCCCATTATCTCAATGCATTCTTTCTTCCCCAAATCAACCATATCCATATGTATGCACACCTCTTTGCCTATGACCATCATTTTTCATGTAAGTCTCAAAGTTTGTGATGCATTAGAGATCCCTAATGTAGTGACCCACAACCTCCAAGGCAATGGAAAAATAGCTTACGACCTCCAACTCAAGAGTAATCAAATTCAAGTCAAGGCACTCTTAACGCCGCCTTTAGTGTCCCATTTGCATATTTTAGGTACCTTCAAAACGAGGTGAATTCTCCTGGTGCAGGAATGAAGTTAAAAGAGGTAACATGGAAAATGTGTTGAGTAAGCAAGATGTAAAAGCAAGTCAAGGACACATCATAGACTAAGGGAAACTAATGTGCAAGAAAGTTCAAGCCTTAAACCACACAAAAAGTAGGCAAATGGATCCAAACAAGGAGGTTCCTCTACCCTTTCTACCCATTGGACCATGTAGAGGTCAATTTGGAGGAATGTTGAGGCAAAACAGAAGGTCATTTAAGTCTCCAAGCAATCCAAGGTACATTTCGAGTCAAAATCAAGTAAGGAGCCTAAAAGCATGTTTTGAATAATCTTTGCACCAAGCAAAGGAAGGTTGTCCACATTATACTAGCCGTTGGAAAGCACAACGTCCTCATTCAAGCAACATTGTGCAAACAAAGTGGAATTTTTTACTTCCTAAGCACTCAAGTTAATTTTTCAACCAATGTCAAGCTATTCTTGATGGAATGTTCTACCCATAGGTCAAATCAGACCTCCTTTTGTCAAATCTAACCTCTAATTGGTGGGTTGTTTTTCAGTTTTACGTAATGTAATGAAATAACCTGTAGTTTGACTTATTCGTCAAGCATATTGTGGATGAAAAGTCACTTCTTTTTTCAATCAAGAGGAGGAAGGATGTTGAGATCCTAACCTATAAATAGAGAAATCTCCCTTGTTTGCAAATCATTGTGAATTTTTTATATTGGTTTTCCATAATGTGAAACATTTTCATGAAATCTTTGATGTTCATCATAAATTATATTTCTTGGTTGATTTCACATATTTCTTGGGGAGATTTGTGGATAACTAAAGAATATTACAAAAACTAACTAGATCAACCCATTTGAAAGGAAGCTTGGTCACTTGCTACGGGATGTCTAGGGTTTTACTCGCACATCTCTATTCTTGATGTAAGGTAGAGCTTGTTTCTTCTTGTTAAGCCATGCCCTAGTGCTCCTCACCAAGTGATTCAGATTATTTTGCATCATAGTTGATCTATTTGTTGAATGATTTTCCCCAAGTATAATCCTTTCTAGTAGGGCTTGGCTTCAAAACTTGTTATTAATTAGGCGTAAGCTCATTTAACTTATGGGGTTCCACCTCCGACCATAATCCACAATCATTGATCAACCAACTCAAGAGGCGCATCGGTTTGACCCCATAGACCTAGTGGAAATAAGGGACACTCCTTATTCCACCAAACAACCATCTCTTTTTACTAAATTCTACAATTGTCCTTATTTTTTATTATTCATAAATCCCTAAGAATAGAAAAATATATCCATAAAATAATCTATAGATGGCACAGGGAGAAGATATCAAACGACTCAATTTATCAACTACACTGGTGGTTTCACAGAAAGAAACTCTAGAAGAGAAACGATAGGTCACAAGACCCTAGATCACGTGCAAGTTTCTTCTAGGTCTCTTATAAGGAGCTAAAACCCTTCTAAAGTGCCATATTATCACATTGAACATACCTTAGGAAGTCCTACCTCATCACCCAGTACCTCGAACCCTAGAACATCAGTTAAAGATGATTGTTTATCTACTGGGACTCCTCACATCATGAAAAGTCCATAAAGAGCCGAGGACACTCGTTGTTGTGACTGTGGGACATCGTCACATTGTTATCACTTAGTTTACCTCTTTGACCCATAGCCTTCCCTCCTCAGGGCCTGCTAAAGTTTTGTAACATAGCTTACAACATAAAAGTAAATGGCTTGCCACATACAAAGAGACGATAACAATAGCAAATCTCAATGAGGTTGAGAAGCTAGTGAAGTTGAGAAGAGGTCAAGGAAGGACATGTGGCAAAGGTAGAGATCAACTAGTGGAGGAAAGAGAGTTCAAATTCAATGAAGCCAGGACCAAAAAACTGAACCAAATACGCAAGAGGGGACAAAAATAGAGATGAAAAATTGAAGCCAAGAAGTACGAGGTGGCAACAATATTTGAGATAGCAAATGAAATAAGTGTGAATTGAGAACTTTGGAGCACAAATAAAGAAGGAAAGATGAAAAAGTTGACAATATTAGAGTTGAACTAGGGAATGCAATATATGAGTGGAGGAAAGCATTGGAACAATGGTTAGAGATGTGATCCCATAGCTGCAGTCTATAGGATGCGACAACCAAGACCACATTCCTTGATAGGCAATAGAGAGGCACGGTTATTGGTCCCATCTAAGAAGAAGCCATCTCAAGTCGGGCCCTACCTGAGAAAACAACCTAGAGAGACCCATCAGTGGTGATGTAGCCAAGGAAAGGTGAAAGCAAAAAAAAACAAAGAGAGAGGATATAAGAAAAAGGGTTCATTATTAAAAGTAAAAATGGGGGTGCTATTATTTTTTTTTTGACAAAACCTCACCACATAAGGCCTAGGTTTCTCTCACAATGGTCCCTTCCAAAAGGGAAGCATCGCTCAACTTGGAAAAGCATATTAATTATGGAAACCTTATGAGGCTAGTCTAATCCACAAGACACTAGAGAAAGGTTAGTACTATAAGGAACTGATTTCATTCTGGATTCAATGGGTCAGGAAAAGAGAAGAATACTATGCGAAAGAAAGCATCATGCAACATTCTTATCTCTCACAGTGATATGCGAAGATTAGGAGGTGGATCTACTATCACTGATGATTTATTAGAGCCCTTGTTGAGTAACCCTCTAAAGGTGATCACTTATTGTACTTTTCCCCTCACTTTCCCATTATCTCAATGTAATCTTTGTTTGCCAAATCAACCATATCGTTATGTATGCACACCTCTTTGGCTATGACCATCATTCTTCATGGAATTTTCAAAGTTTGTGATGCATTAGTGATCCCTAATGCAGTGACCCGCATCCCCCAAGGCAGTGAAAAAATATCTTGCGACCTCCAACTCAAGAGTAATCAAATCCAAGTCACAGCACTCTTAACACCCCCTCTAATGTCCCATTCGCATCTTTTAGGTACCTTCAAAATGAGGTTACTTTCCCTAGTGCAGGAATGAGGTTAAAAGAGGTAACATGGAAAATATGTTGAGTAAGCAAGATGTTAAAGCAAGTCAAGGACACATCATAGACTAAGGTCAACTAATGAGCAAGAAAGTTCAAGCTTTAAACCACACAAAAATCAGGGAAATGGATCCAGACAAGGAGTTTCCTCTGCCCGTTCTACCCATTGGACCATGTAGAGGTCAATTTGGAGGAATGTTGAGGCAAAACAGAAGGTCATTTAAGTCTCCAAGCGATCTAAGGAACATTTCGAGTCAAAATCAAGCAAGGAGCCTAAGAGCATGGTTTGAATCATCTTTGCACCGAGCAAAGGGACGTTGTCCACATTATAGTAGCATTTGGAAAGCACGTCCTCATTCAAGAAACATTGTGCAAACACAGTGGAATTTTTTACTTCCCAAGCTCTAAAGTTAATTTTTCAATCAATGTCAAGCTATTCTTGATGGAACGTTATACCCTTAGGTCAATTTAGACCTCCTTTTGTCAAATCTAACCTCCAATTGATGGGATGTTTTTCAGTTTTAGGTAATGTAATGAAATAACTTGTAGTTTGACTTAATCGTCAAGTGTATTGTGGACGAAAAGTCACCTGTTTTTTCAATCAAAAGGAGGAAAGAAGTTCAGATTTTAACCTATAAATAGAGAAATCTCCCTCGTTTGCAGATCATTTTGAATTGTTGAAATCGGTTTTCCATAATGGGAAATATTTTCATGAAATCTTTGGTGTTCGTCATGAATTATATTTCTTGGTTAATTTCGAATATTTCTTAAGGGGATTTGTGGATAACTAAAGAATACTACAAAAGCTAACTACATCAACCCATTTGAAAGGAAGCTTGGTCACATGCTAAGGGATGTCTAGGGTTTTACTCGCACATCTCTCTTCTTGATGTAAGGTAGAGTTCATTTCTTATTGTTGGGCCATGCCCTAGTGCTCCTCACCGAGGGATTCGGTTTATTTTGCATCATAGTTGATCTATTTGTTGAATGATTTTCCCCAAGTATAATCCATTTAAAAACTTGTTATTGATTAGGCGCGAGCTCATTTAACTTATGGGGTTCCACCTCCGACCATAATCCATAATCATTGATCAACCAACTCAAGAGGAGCATCGATTTGACCCCATAAACCTAGTGGAAATAAGGCACACTCCTTATTCCACCAAAACAACCATCTCTTTTTACTAAATTATGCAATTGTCCTTATTTTTTATTATTCAAAAATCCCTATGAATAGAAAAATATATACATAAATAATATATAGATGGCTGAGGGGGCAGAGATCAAACGGCTCAATGTATCAACTACACTGGTGCTTTCACAAAAAGAAAACCGAGAAGAGAAACGATAGTTCACAAAACACTAGATCATGTGCAAGTTTCTTCTAGGTCTCTTATAGGGAGCTAATACCCTTCTGAAGTGCCATATTATCACATTGAGCTTCCCTTGGGAAATCCTACCTCATCACCTAGTACCTCAAAACCTAGAACAACATTTGAAGATGATTGTTTATCTACTAGGACTCCTCACATCATGGAAAGTGCATAAAGGGTTGGGGACACTAGTTGTTGTCCCTGTGGGACATCATCCCATTCCCATTGTTATGACTTATTTTACCTCTTTGACCCATAGCCTTTCCCTACTGAGGGCCTACTAGATTTTGGTAACACAACCTACAACATAAAAGTAAATGGCTTGCCACATAAAAGAAGACGATAACAATAGCAAATCTCAATGAGATTGAGAAGGGAGTGAAGGTGAGAAGAGGACAAGGAAGGACAGGTGGCAAAAGCTAGAGAACAACTAGTGCAGGAAAGAGAGATCAAATTTACTGAAGCCAGGAACAAAAAACTGAACCAAATACGTAAGACGGGACAACAATAGAGATGAACAATTGAAGCCAAGAAGTAAGAATGGGGGTGCTATTATTTTTTTGAGAAAACCTCACCACATAAGGCCTAGCTTTCTCTCACAATGGTCCCTCCCAAAAGCAGAGCATCGCTCAACTTGGAAGAGCATATTAATTATGGAAACCTTATGAGGCTGGTCTAATCCACAAGCCACTAGAGAAAGGTTAGTACTAGAAGGAAAGGATTTCATTCAGCATTCGATTGGTCATGAAATGAGAAGAATAGTATGCGAAAGAAAGCATCATTCAACATTCTTATCTCTTACGGTGTATTGCAAACATTAGGAGGCGGATCTACTATGACTGATGATTTATGGGATCCCTTGTTGAGTAACCCTGTAAAGGTGATCACTTATTGTACTTTCCCCTCACTTTCCCCTTATCTCAATGCAATCTTTGTTCCCCAAATCATCCATATCGATATGTATGCACACCTCTTTGGCTATGACCATCATTCTTCATGGAAGTCTCAAAGTTTAAGATGCATTAGAGATCCCTAATACAGTGACGTGCATCCCCCAAGGCAGTGGAAATATATCTTGTGAACTCCAACTCAAGAGTAATCAAATCCAAGTCAAGGCACTCTTAGCGCCCCCTTTTATGTCCCATTTGCAACTTTTAGGTACCTTCAAAAGAAGGTGGTTGTCCCTGGTGCGGTAATGAGGTTAAAAGAGGAAACATGGAAAATGTGTTGAGTAAGCAAGATGTCAAAGCAAGTCAAGGACACATCATAGACTAAGGGCAACTAATGTGCAAGAAAATTCAAGGCGTTAAACCACACAAAAAGCAGGCAAACAGATCCAGACAAGGAGTTTCCTCTGCCTTTTCTACCCATTGGACCATGTAGAGGTCAATTTGGAGGAATGTTGAGGCAAAACAGAAGGTCGTTTAGGTCTCCAAGCAATCCAAGGGACATTTCGAGTCAAAATCAAGCAAGGAGCCTAAAAGCATGGTTCGAATCAGACCTCCTTTTGTCAAATCTAACCTCTAATTGGTGGGATATTTTTTAGTTTTACGTAATGTAATGAAATAACTTGTAATTTGACTTAATCGTCAACCATATTGTGGATAAAAAGTCACTTGTTTTTTTATATCAAAAGGAGGAAGGATGTTGAGATCCTAACCTATAAATAGAGAAATCTCCCTCGTTTGCAAATCATTGTGAATTGTTGAAATCGGTGTTCCATAATGTGAAACATTTTCACGAAATCTTTGGTGTTCATCATGAATCATATTTCTTGATTGATTTCACATATTTCTTAAGGGGATTTGTGGATAACTAAAGAATATTACGAAAACTAACTAGAACAACCCATTTGAAAGGAAGCTTGGTCACTTGCTAAGGGATGTCTAGGCTTTTACTCACACATCTCTCTTGTTGATGTAAGGTAGAGTTTGTTTCTTCTTGTTGAGCCATGCCCTAGTGCTTCTCACGAAGTGATTTGGATTCTTTTGCATCATAGTTGATCTATTTGTTGAAGGCTTTTCCCCAACTATAATCCTTTCTAGTAGGGCTTGGTTTCAAAACTTGTTATTGATTAGGAGCGAGCTCATTTAACTTATGGGGTTCCACCTTCGACCATAATCCACAATCATTGATCAACCAACTCAAGAGGACATCGATTTGACCCCATAGACCTAGTGCAAATAAGGCACACTCCTTATTCCACCAAACAACCATCTCCTTTTACTAAATTCTGCAATTGTCCTTATTTTTTATTATTCAAAAATCCTTAAGAATAGAAAAATATATACATAAAATAATATATAGATAGCTCAGGGAGCAGAGGTCAAATGGTTCAATGTATTAACTACACTGATGGTTTCACAAAAAGAAACCCCAGAAGAGCAATGGTAGTTCACAAAACCCTAGATCACGTGCAAGTTTCTTCTAGGTCTCTTATAAGGAGCTAAAACCCTTCTGAAGTGCCATATTATCACATTTAGTTTCCCATAGGAAGTCCTACCTCATCACCTAGTACCTCAAACCCTAGAACATTAGTTAAAGATGATTGTTTATCTACTGCGACTCCCCACATCATGAAAAGTCCATAAAGAGCCAGGGACACTAGTTGTTGTGACTGTGGGACATCATCCCATTGTTATCATTTAGTTTACCTCTTTGACCCAGAGCCTTTCCCTCCTTAGGGCTTGCTAGATTTTGGTAACACCCTACAACATAAAAGTAAATAGCTTGCCACATACAAGGAGACGATAACAATAGCAAATCTCAATGAGGTTGAGAAGCGAGTGAAGGTGAGAAGAGGACAAGGAAGGACAAGAATCAAAGGTAGATATCAACTAGTGGAGGAAAGAGAGATCAAATTTACTGAAGCCAGGAACAAAAAACTGAAACCAAATAAGCAGGAGGGGACAACAATAGAGATGAACAATTGAAGCCAAGAAGTAAGAGGTGGCAACATTATTCGAGATAGCAAATGAAAGAGGTGAGAATTGAGAACTCTGGTGCACAAATAAAGAACGAAAGATGAAAAAGTTGACAATCTCAGCGTTTAGCGTTGAACTGGGAAATGCAATGGACGAGTGGAAGAAAGCATTGGAGAAATGGTTAGAGATGTGATCCCATAGCTGAAGTCTATAGGATGGGACAACCAAGACCAAATTCCTTAATAGGCAATGGAGAGGCACGGTCATTGGTCCCATCTAAGAAGAAACCATCTCAAGTTGGGCCCCACCTGAGAAAACAAACTAGGGTGGTGATGTAGCCAAGGAAAGGGGAAAGCAATAAAAAACAGAGAGAGAGGATATAGGAAAAAGGGTTCATTATTAAAAGTAAGAATGGGGTTTCTATTATTTTTTTTGAGAAAACCACACCAAATAAGGCCTAGGTTTCTCTCACAATGGTCCCTCCCAAAAGCGGAGCATCGCTCAACTTGGAAGAGCATATTAATTATGGAAACCTTATGAGGCAAGTCTAACCCACAAGCCACTAAAGAAAGGTTAGTACTAGAAGTAAATGATTTCATTCAACATTCAATGGGTGAGGAAAAGAGAAGAATAGTATGCGAAAGAAAGAATCATGCAACATTGTTATCTCTTACGGTGATATGCGAACATTAGGAGGGGGGTCTATTATGACTGATGATTTATGGGAGCCCTTGTTTAGTAGCCCTGTAAAGGTGATCACTTATTATACTTTCCCCTCACTTTCCCATTATCTCAATGCAAACTTTGTTCCCCAAATCAACTGTATCGATATGTATGCACACCTCTTTGGCTATGACCATCATTATTCATCGAAGTCTCAAAGTTTGTGATGCATTAGAGATCCCTAATGTAGTGACCCACATCCTCCAAGGCAGTGGAAAAATATCTTGTGACCTCCAACTCAAGAGTAATCAAATCCAAGTCAAGGCACTCTTGACGCCCCCTTTAATGTCCCATTTGCATCTTTTAGGTACCTTCAAAACGAGGTGACTTCCCCTGGTGCAGGAATGAGGTTAAAAGAGGTAACATTGAAAATGTGTTGAGCAAGAAAGATGTAAAAGCAAGTCAAGGACACATCATAAACTAAGGGAAACTAATCTGCAAGAAAGTTCAAGCCTTAAACCACACAAAAAGTAGGCAAATGGATCCAGATAAGGAGTTTCCTCTGCCCTTTCTACCCGTTGGACCATGTAGAGGTCAATTTGGAGGAATGTTGAGGCAAAACAGTAGGGCTTGGTTTCAAAACTTGTTCTTGATTAGGCGCAAGCTCATTTAACTTATGGGGTTCTAGCTCTAGCAAGAATCCACAATCATTGATCAACCAACTCAAGAGAGGCATCGATTTGACCCTATAGACCTAGTGGAAATAAGGCACACTCCTTATTCCACAAAACAACCATCACTTTTTACTAAATCCTGCAATTGTCCTTATTTTTTATAACTTAAAAAGCCCTAAGAATATAAAAATATATACAAAAAATAATATATAGATGGCTCAGGGAGCAAAGATCAAACGGCTCAATGTATCAACTACATTGGTATAATCCTTTCTAGTAGGGCTTGTTTTCAAAACTTTTTCTTGATTAGGCGCGAGCTCATTTAACTTGCGGGGTTCCACCTCAAGTCATACTACACAATCATTGATCAACCAACTCAAGAGGAGCATCGATTTGAACCCACAGACCTAGTGGAAATAACGCACACTCCTTATTCCACCAAACAACCATCTCTTTTTAATAAATTCTACAATTGTCCTTATTTTTTATTACTCAAAAATCCCTAAGAATAGAAAAATATATACATAAAATAATATATAGATGGCTCAGGGAGCAGAGATCAAACGGCTCAATGTATCAACTACACTGTTCGTTTCACAAAAAGAAACCCTAGAAGAGAAACGATAGTTCACAAAACCCTAGATCACGTGCAAGTTTCTTCTACGTCTCTTATAAGGAGTTAAAACCTTTTGAAGTGCCATATTATCACAATAAGCTTCCCTTAGGAAGTCCTACCTCATCACTTAGTACCTCAAACCCAAGAACATTAGTTAAAGATATTGTTTATCTACTAGGACTCCTCACATCACTAAAAGTCTATAAGGAGCCGGGGACACTAGTTGTTGTGTCTGTGGGACATCGTCCCATTATTATCACTCAGTTTACCTCTTTGACCCATAGCCTTTCCCTCCTTAGGGCTTGCTAGATTTTGGTAACACAGCCTACAACATAAAAGTAAATGGCTTGCCACATACAAAGAGACAATAACAATAGCAAATCTCAATGAGGTTGAGAAGCGAGTGAAGGTGAGAAGAGGACAAGGAAGGACAGGTGGCAATGGTAGAGATCAACTAGTGGAGGAAAGAGAGATCAAATTTACTGAAGCCAGGAACAAAAAACTGAACCAAATACGCAGGAGCGGACAACAATAGAGATGAACAATTGAAGCCAAGAAGTAAGAGGTGGCAACATTATTTGAGATAGCAATTGAAAGAGGTGAGAATTGAGAACTCTGGTGCACAAATAAAGAAGGAAAGATCAAAAAGTTGACAATTTTAGCATTGAACTGGGGAATGCAATAGGCGAGTGGAAGAAAGCATTGGAGCAATGGTTAGAGATGTGATCCCATAGCTGCAGTCTATAGGATGCGACAACCAAGACCAAATTCCTTAATAGGCAATGGAGAGGCATGGTCATTGGTCTCATCTAAGAAGAAGCCATCTCAAGTCGGGCCCTACCTGAGAAAACGACATAGAGAGACCCATTAGTGGTGATGTAGCCAAGGAAAGGGGAAAGCAAAAACAACAGAGAGAGAGGATATAGGAAAAAGGGTTCATTATTAAAAGTAAGAACGGGGGTAATATTATTCATTTGAGAAAACCTCACCACATAAGGCCTAGGTTTCTCTCACAATGGTCCCACCCAAAAAAAGAGCATCGCTTAACTTGGAAGAGCATATTAATTATGGAAACCTTATGAGGCTAGTCTAACCCACAAGCCACTAGAGAAAGGTTAGTACTAGAAGGAAAGGATTTCATTCAGCATTCAATGGGTCAAGTAAAGATAAGAATAGTATGCAAAAGAAAGCATCATGCAACATTCTTATCTCTTATGGTGATATGCGAACATTAGGAGGTGGATCTACTACGACTGATGATTTATGGGAGCCCTTGTTGAGTAGACCTGTAAAGGTGATCACTTATTGTACTTTTCCCCTCACTTTCCCATTATCTCAATGCAATATTTGTTCCCCAAATCAACCATATCGATATGTATGCACACCTTTTGGCTATGACAATCATTCTTCATGGAAGTCTCAAAGTTTGTAATGCATTAGAGATCCCTAATGCAGTGACTCGCATCCTCCAAGGTAATGGAAAAATATCTTGCGACCTCCAACTCAAGAGTAATCAATTCCAAGTCAAGGCACTCTTAACGCCCCCTTTAATGTCCCATTCCAAGTCAAGGCACTCTTAACGCCCCCTTTAATGTCCCATTTGCATCTTTTAGGTACCTTCAAAACGAGGTGACTTCCCCTGGTGCAGGAATGAGGTTAAAAGAGGTAACATGGAAAATGTGTTCAGTAAGCAAGATATAAAAGCTGGTCAAGGACACATCATAGACTAACGGCAACTAATGTGCAAGAAAGTTCAAGCCTTAAACCACACAAAAAGCAGGCAACTGGATCCAGACAAGGAGTTTCCTCTGCCCTTTCTACTCATTGGACCATGTAGAGGTCAATTTGGAGGAATGTTGAGGCAAAACAGAAGGTCATTTAAGTCTCCAAGCAATCCGAGGGACATTTCGAATCAAAATCAAGCAAGGAGCCTAAAAGCATGGTTTGAACCATCTTTGCACTAAGCAAAGGGAGGTTGTCCACATTATACTAGCCATTGGAAAGCACAACGTCCTCATTCAAGCAACATTGTGCAAACAAAGTGGAAATTTTTACTTCCCAAACACTCAAGTTAATTTTTCAACCGATGTGAAGCTATTCTTGATGGAACGTTGTGCCCTTAGGTCAATTCAGACCTCCTTTTGTCAAATCTAACCTCTAATAGGTGGGATGTTTTTCAGTTTTAGGTAATGTAATGAAATAACTTGTAGTTTGACTTAATTGTCAAGTGTATTGTGGATGAAAAGTCACTTGTTTTTTCAATCAAAAGCAGGAAAGATGTTGAGATCCTAACCTATAAATAGAGAAATCTCCCCCGTTTGCAGATCATTGTGAGTTGTTGAAATCGGTTTTCCATAATGTGAAACATTTTCATGAAATCTTTGGTGTTCATCATGAATTATATTTCTTGGTTGATTTCGAATATTTCTGAAGGGGATTTGTGGATAACTAAAGAATACTACAAAAACTAACTAGATCAACCCATTTGAAAGGAAGCTTGGTCTTTTGCTAAGGGATGTCTAGGGTTTTACTCGCACATCTCTCTTGTTGATGTAAGGTAGAGTTTGTTTCTTCTTGTTGGGTCATGCCCTAGTGCCCATCACCAAGGGATTCAGTATAATTTGCATCATAGTTGATCTATTTGTTGAAGGATTTTCCCTAAGTATAATCCTTTCTAGTAGGGCTTGGTTTCAAAACTTGTTCTTGATTAGAAGAGAGCTCATTTAACTTATGAGATTCCAGCTCCTGCCATAATCCACAATCATTAATCAACCAACTCAAGCGGAGCATCGATTTGACCCCATAGACCTAGTGGAAATAAGGCACACTCCTTATTCCACCAAAAGACCATCTCTTTTTACTAAGTTCTGCAATTGTCCTTATTTTTTATAATTCAAAAAGCCCTAAGAATAGAAAAATATATACATAAAATAATGTATAGATGGCTTAGGGAGCATAGATCAAACGGCTCAATGTATCAACTACACTGGTGGTTTCACAAAAAGAAACCCGAGAAGAGAAACGATAGTTCACAAAACCCTAGATCACGTGCAAGTTTGTTCTAGGTCCCTTAGGAAGTCCTACCTCATCACCTAGTACCTCAAACCCTAGAACAACAGCTAAAGATGATTGTTTATCTACTAGGACTCCTCACATCATGAAAAGTGCATAAAGAGTCGGGGACACTAGTTGTGACTATGGGACATCGTCCCATTGTTATCACTTAATTTATCTCTTTGACCCATAGCCTTTCCCTACTTAAGGCCTGCTTGATTTTGGTAACACAACCTACAACATAAAAGTAAATGGCTTGCCACATACAGGAATACGATAACAATAGCAAATTTCAATGAGGTTGAGAAGCAAGTGAAGGTGAGAAGAGGACAAGCAAGGACAGGTGGCAAAGGTAGAGATCAATTAGTGGAGGAAAGATAGATCAAATTCACTGAAGCCAGGAACAAAAAACTGAACCAAATATGCAGGAGGGGACAACAACAGAGATGAACAATTGAAGCCAAGAACTAAGAGGTGGCAACATTATTTGAGATAGCAAATGAAAGAGGTGATAATTGAGAACTCTCGAGCACAAATAAAGAAGGAAAGATGAAAAAGTTGACAATAGACGAGTGGAAGAAAGCATTGGAGCAATGGTGAGAGATGTGATCCCATAGCTGCAGTTTATAGGATGTGACAACCAAGACCAAATTCCTTAATAAGCAATGGAGAGGCAAGGTCATTGGTCCTATCCAAGAAGAAGCCATCTCAAGTCGGGCCCTACCAGAGCAAACGAACTAGAGAGACCCATTAGTGGTGATGTAGCCAAGGGAACGAGAAAGCAAAAAAGACAGAGAGAGAGGATATAGGAAAAAGGGTTCATTATCAAAAGTAAGAATGGGGGTGCTATTATTTCTTTGAGAAAACCTCACCACATAAGGCCTAGGTTTCTCTCAGAATGGTCCCTCCCAAAAACAAAGCATCACTCAACCTGGAAGAGCCTATTAATTATGGAAACCTTATGAGGCTAGTCTAATCCACAAGGCACTAGAGAAAGGTTAGTACTAGAAGGAAAGGATTTCATTCAGCATTCGATGGGTCAGGAAAAGAGAATAATAGTATGTGAAAGAAAGCATCATGCAACATTCTTATCTCTTACGGTGTATTGCAAACATTAGGAGGTGGATCTACTATGACTGATGATTTATGGGAGCCCTTGTTGAGTAGCCCTGTAAATGTGATCACTTATTGTACTTTCCCCCCACTTTCACATCATCTCACTGCAATTTTTGTTCCCCAAATCAACCATATCGATATGTATGCACACTTCTTTGGCTATGACCACCATTCTTCATGGAAGTCTCAAAGTTTGTGATGCATTACAGATCGCTAATGCAGTGACCCACATCCTCCAAGGCAATGGAAAAATATCTTGCGAACTCGGACTCAAGAGTAATCAAATCCAATTCAAGGCACTCTTAACGCCCCCTTTAATGTCCCATTTGCATCTTTTAGGTACCTTCAAAACGAGGTGACTTTCCCTGGTGCAGGTATGAGGTTAAAAGAGGCAACATGGAAAATGTGTTGAGTAAGCAAGATGTAAAAGCAAGTCAAGGACACATCATAGACTAAGGGCAACTAATGTGCAACAAAGTTCAAGCCTTAAACCACACAAAAAGCAAGCAAATGGATCCAGACACAGAGTTTCCTCAGCCCTTTCTACCCATTGGACCATGTAGAGGTCAAATTGGAGGAATGTTGAGGCAAAACAGAAGGTCATTTAAGTCTCCAAGCAATCTGAGGGACTTTTCAAGTAAAAATCAAGCAAGGAGCCTAAAAGCACGGTTTGAATCACATCTTTGCACCGAGCAAAGGGAGGTTGTCCACATTATACTAGCCATTGGAAAGCACAATGTCTTCATTCAAGCAACATTCTACAAACAAAGTGGAATTTTTTACTTCCCTCAGCCCTTTCTACCCATTGGACCATGTAGAGGTCAAATTGGAGGAATGTTGAGGCAAAACAGAAGGTCATTTAAGTCTCCAAGAAATCTGAGGGACTTTTCAAGTAAAAATCAAGCAAGGAGCCTAAAAGCACGGTTTGAATCACATCTTTGCACCGAGCAAAGGGAGGTTGTCCACATTATACTAGCCATTGGAAAGCACAATGTCTTCATTCAAGCAACATTCTACAAACAAAGTGGAATTTTTTACTTCCCAAGCACTCAAGTTAATTTTTCAAGCAATGTCAAGCTAATTCTTGATGGAACGTTGTACCTTAGGTCAATTCAGACCTCCTTTTGTCAAATCTAACCTCTAATTGGTGGGATGTTTTTCAATTTTAGGTAATGTAATGAAATAACTTGTAGTTTGACTTAATCGTAAAGTGTATTGTGGATGAAAATTCACTTGTTTTTCCAATCAAAAGGAGGAAAGATGATGAAATCCTACCCTATAAATAGAGAAATCTCCCTCGTTTGCAGGTCATTGTGAATTGTTGAAATCAGATTTCCATAATGTGAAACATTTTCATGAAATCTTTGGTGTACATCATGAATTATATTTCTTGCTTGATTTTGAAAATTTCTTAAGGGGATTTGTGGATAACTAAAGAATACTACAAAAACTAACTAAATCAACCCATTCGAAAGGAAGCTTGGTCACTTGCTTACGGATGTCTATGGTTTTACTCGCACATCTCTCTTGTTGATGTAAGGTAGAGTTTGTTTCTTCTTGTTGGGCCATGCCCTAGTGCTCCTCACCAAGGGATTCGGTTTATTTTGAATCATAGTTGATCTATTTGTTGAAGGATTTTCCCTAAGTATAATCCTTTCTAGTAGGGCTTGGTTTCAAAACTTGTTCTTGATTAGGCACGAGCTCATTTAACTTATGGGGCTCCACCCCCGGCCATAATCCACAATCATTGATCAACCAACTCAAGAGGAGCATCGATTTGACCCCATAGAACTAGAGGAAATAAGGCACACTCCTTACTCCACCAAACAACCATCTCTTTTTACTAAATTCTGCAATTGTCCTTATTTTTTATTATTCAAAAAACCCTAAGAATAGAAAAATATATACATAAAATAATATATAGATGGCTCAGGGAGTAGATATCAAACGGCCCAATGTATGAACTACACTAGTGGTTTCACAAAAAGAAACCCTAGAAGAGAAACGAGAGTTCACAAAACCCTAGATCACGTGAAAGTTTCTTCTAGGTCTCTTATAGGGAGCTAAAACCCTTCTGAAGTCCCATATTATCACATTGAGCTTCCCTTCGGAAGTCCTACCTCATCACCTAGTACCTCAAACCCTAGAACATCAGTTAAAGAAGATTGTTTATCTACTGGGACTCCTCACATCACGAAAAGTTCATAAAGAGCCAGGGACACTAGATGTTGTGAGTGTGGGACATCGTCCCATTGTTATCACTTAGTTTACCTCTTTGACCCATAGCCTTTCCCTCCTTAGGGCCTGCTAGATTTTGGTAACACAACCTACAACATAAAAGTAAATGGCTCGCCACATACAAGAAGACGATAATAATAGCAAAACTCAATGAGGTTGAAAAGCGAGTGAAGCTGAGAAGAGGACAAGGAAGGACAGGTGGCAAAGGTAGAGATCCACTAGTGGAGGAAAGAGGGGACAACAATGGAGATGAACAATTGAACCAAAAAGTAAGAGGTGGCAACATTATTTGAGATAGCAAAAGAAAGAGGTGAGAATTGAGAACTCTGGAGCACAAATAAAGAAGGAAAGATCAAAAAGTTGACAATCTTAGCGTTGAACTAGGGAATGCAATAGACGAGTGGAAGAAAGCATTGGAACAATGGTTAGAGATGTGATCCCATTGCTGCAGTCTATAGGATGCGACAACCAAGACCAAATTCCTTAATAGGCAATGGAGAGGCACAGTCACTGGTCCCATCTAAGAAGAAGCCATCTCAAGTTGGGCCCTACTTGAGAAAACGACCTAGAGAGACCCATTATTGGTGATCTAGCCAAGGAAACGGGAACGCAAAAAAAAACAGAGAGAGAGGATATAGGAAAAAGGGTTCATTATTAACAGTAAGAATGGGGGTGCTATTATTTTTTTGAGAAAACCTCACCACATAAGGCCTAGGTTTCTCTCACAATCGTCCCTCCCAAAAGCAGAGCATCGCTCAACTTGGAAGAGCATATTAATTATGGAAACCTTATGAGGCTAGTCTAATCCACAAGCCACTAGAGAAAAATTAGTACTAGAAGGAATGGATTTCATTCAGCATTCAATGGGTCAGGAAAAGAGAAGAATAGTATGCGAAAGAAAGTATCATGCAAATATTCTTATCTCTTACGGTGATATGCGAACATTAGGAGGTGGATCTACTATGACTAATGATTTATGGGAGCCCTTGTTGAGTAGCCCTGTAAAGGTAATCACTTATTCTACTTTTCCCCTCACTTTCCCATTATCTCAATGCAATCTTTGTTCCCCAAATCAACCATATCGATATGTATGCACACCTCTTTGGCCATGACCATCATTCTTCATGGAAGTCTCCAAGTTTGTGATGCATTAGATATCCCTTGTGCAATGACCCGCATCCTCCAAGGCAGTGGAAAAATATCTTGCGACCTCCAACTCAAGAGTAATGAAATCCAAGTCAAGGCACTCTTAACACCCCCCTTTAATGTCCCATTTGCATCTTTTAGGTACCTTGAAAATGAGGTGACTTCCACTGGTACAAGAATAAGGTTAAAAGAGGTAACATGGAAAATGTGTTGAGTAAGCAAGATGTAAAAGTAGGTAAAGGACACATCATAGACCAAGCGCAACTAATGTGCAAGAAATTTCAAGCCTTAAACCACACAAAAAGCAGGCAAATGGATCCAGACAAGGAGTTTCCTCTACCCTTTCTACCCATTGGACCATGCAGAGGTCAATTTGGAGGAATTTTGAGGCAAAACAAAAGGTCATTTAAGTCTCCAAGCAATCCGAGGGAAATTTCGAGTCAAAATCAAGCAAGGAGCCTAAAAGCATGGTTTGAATCATGTTTGCACCGAGCAAAGGGAGTTTGTCCACATTATTCTAGCTGTTGGAAAGCACAACGTCCTCATTCAAGCAACATTGTGCAAACAAAGTGGAATTTTTTACTTCCCAAGCATCCAAGTTAATTTTTCAATGAATGTGATGCTATTCTTGAGGGAACGTTGTACCCTTAGGTCAATGCAGACCTCCTTTTGTCAAATCTAACCTCTAATTGGTGGGATGTTTTTCAGTTTTAGATAACGTAATGGAATAACTTGTAGTTTGACTTAATCGTCAAGTGTATTGTGGATGAAAAGTCACTTGTCTTTTCAATCAAAAGAAGGAAAGATGTTGAGATCCTAACCTATAAATAGAGAAATCTCCCTCGTTTGCAGATCATTGTGAATTGTTGAAATTGGATTTCCATAATATGAAACATTTTCATGAAATCTTTGGTGTTCATCATGAATTATATTTCTTGGTTGATTTCGAAAATTTCTTAAGGGGATTTGTGGATAACTAAAGAATACTACAAAAACTAACGAGATCAATCCATTTGAAAGGAAGCTTGGTCAATTGCTAAGGGATGTCTAGGGTTTTACTCGCACATCTCTCTTGTTGATGTAAGGTAGAGTTTGTTTCTTCTTGTTGGGCCATGCCCTAGTGCTCCTCACCAAGGGATTCGGTTTATTTTGCATCATAGTTGATCTATTTGTTGAAGGATTTTCCCTAAGTATAATCCTTTCTAGTAGGGCTTGGTTTCAAAACTTGTTCTTGATTAGGCACGAGCTCATTTAACTTATGGGGTTCCATGTCTGCCATAATCCACAATCATTGATCAACCAACTCAAGAGGAGCATCGATTTGACCTCATAGACCTAACGGAAATAAGGCACACTCCTTATTTCACCAAACAACCATCTCATTTTACTAAATTCTGCAATTGTCCTTATTTTTTATTATTTAAAAAGCCCTAAGAATAGAAAAATATATACATAAAATAATATATAGATGGCTCAGGGAGAAAAGATCAAACGGCTCAATGTATCAACTAAACTGGTGGTTTCACAAAAAGAAACCCTAGAAGATAAACGATAGTTCACAAAACCCCAGATCACATGCAAGTTTCTTCTAGGTCTCTTATAGCGAGCTAAAACCCTTCTGGAGTGACATATTATCACATTGAGCTTCCTTTAGGAAGTACTACTTCATCACCTAGTACCTCAAACCCTAGAACATCAGTTAAAGATGATTATTTATCTACTGGGACTCCTCACATCATGAAAAGTCCATAAAGGGTCGGGGACACTAGTTGTTGTGATTGTAGGACATCATCCCATTGTTATCACTTAGTTTACCTCTTTGACCCATAGCATTTCCCTCCTTAGGGCCTGCTAGATTTTGGTAACACGACCTACAACATAAAAGTAAATGGCTTGCCACATACAAGGAGACGATAACAATAGCAAATCTCAATGAGATTGAGAAGCGAGTGAAGGTGAGAAGAGGACAAGGAAGGACAGGTGGCAAAGGTAGAGATCAACTAATGGAGGAAAGAGAGATCAAATTTACTGAAGCCAGGACCAAAAAACTGAACCAAATACGCAAGAGGGGACAAAAATAGAGATGAACAATTGAAGCGAAGAAGTAAGAGGTGGCAACATTATTTGAAATAGCAAATGAAAGAGGTGAGAATTGAGAACTCTGGAGCACAAATAAAGAAGGAAAGATGAAAAAGTTGACAATCTTAGCGTTGAACTGGGAATGCAATAGATGAGTGGAAGAAAGCATTGGAGGTTAGAGATGTGATCCCATAGCTGCAGTCTATAGGATGCAACAACCAAGACCAAATTCCTTAATAGGCAATGGAGAGGCACGGTCATTGGTCCCATCTAAGAAGAAGTCATCTCAAGTCGGGCCCTACCTGAGAAAATGACCTAGAGAGACCCATTAGTGGTGATGTAGCCAAGGAAAGGGGAAAGCAAAAAAACAAAGAGAGAGGATATAGGAAAAAGGGTTCATTATTAAAAGTAAGAATAGTGGCACTATTATTTTTTCGAGAAAACCTCACCACATAAGGCCTAGGTTTCTCTCACAATGGTCCCTCCCAAAAGCAGAGCATCGCTCAACTTGGAAGAGAATATTAATTATGGAAACCTTATGAGGCTAGTCTAATCCACAAGCAGCTAGAGAAAGGTTAGTACTAGAAGGAGAGGATTTCATTCAGCATTCGATGGGTCAAGAAATGAGAAGAACAGTATGCAAAAGAAAGCATCATGCAACATTCTTATCTCTTACGGTGATATGCGAACATTAGGAGATGTATCTACTATGACTGATGATTTATGGGAGCCCTTGTTGAGTAGCCCTATAAAGGTGATCACTTATTGTACTTTTCCCCTCACTTTCCCATTATCTCAATGCAATCTTTGTTCCCCAAATCAACCATATCGATATGTATGCACACCTCTTTATCTATGACCATCATTCTTCATGGAAATTCTCAAAGTTTGTGATGCATTAGAGATCCCTAATGTAGTGACCAGCATCCTCCAAGGCAGTGGAAAAATATCTTGCGACCTCCAACTCAAGAGTAATCAAATCCAAGTCAAGGCACTCTTAACGCCCCCTTTAATGTCCCATTTGCTCTTTTAGCTACCTTCAAAACGAGGTGACTTTCTCTGGTGCAGGAATGAGGTTAAAAGAGGTAACATGGAAAATGTGTTGAGTAAGCAAGATGTAAAAGCAGGTCAAGGACACATCATAGACTAAGGGCAACTAATGTGCAAGAAAGTTCAAGCCTTAAACCACACAAAAAGCAGGCAAATGGATCCAGACAAGGAGTTTCCTCTACCCTTTCTACCCATTGGCCCATGTAAAGGTCAATTTGGAGGAATGTTGAGGCAAAATAGAAGGTCATTTAAGTCTCCAAACAATCCGAGGGACATTTCGAGTCAAAATCAAGCAAGAAGCCTAAAAGCATGATTTGAATCATCTTTGCACCAAGCAAAGGGAGGTTGTCCACATTATACTAGCTGTTGGAAAGCACAACGTCCTCATTCAAGAAACATTGTGCAAACAAAGTGGAATTTTTTACTTCCCAAGCACCCAAGTTAATTTTTCAACCAATGTCAAGCTATTCTTGATAGAACGTTGTACCCTTAGGTCAATTCAGATCTCCTTTTGTCAAATCTAACCTCTAATTGGTGGGATGTTTTTTAGTTTCAGGTAACATAATGAAATAACTTGTAGTTTGACATAATTGTCAAGTGTATTGTGGATGAAAAGTCATTTGTTTTTTCAATCAAAAGGAGGAAAGATGTTGAGATCCTAACCTATAAATAGAGAAATCTCCCTCATTTGCAGATCATTGTGAATTGTTGAAATCGGTTTTCCATAATGTGAAACATTTCCATGAAATCTTTGGTGTTCACCATGAATTATATTTCTTGGTTGATTTTGAAAATTTATAAAAGGGATTTGTGGATAACTAAAGAATACTACAAAAACTAACTAGATCAACCCATTTGAAAGGAAGCTTGGTCATTTGCTAAGGGATGTCTAGGGTTTTACTCGCATATCTCTCTTGTTGATGTAAGGTAGAGTTTGTTTCTTCTTGTTGGGCCATGCCCTAGTGCTTCTCACCAAGGGATTCGGTTTATTTTGCATCATAGTTGATCTATTTGTTGAAGGATTTTCCCTAAGTATAATCCTTTCTAGTAGGGTTTGGTTTCAAACTTGTTCTTGATTAGGCGCGAGCTCATTTAACTTATGGGGTTCCACCTCCGGCCATAATCCACAATCATTGATCAACCAACTCAAGAGGAGCATCGATTTGATTGCATAGACCTAGTGGAAATGAGGCACACTCCTTATTCCACCAAACAACCATCTCTTTTTACTAAATTCTACAATAGTCCTTATTTTTTATTATTCAAAAATCCCTAAGAATAGAAAAATATATACATGAAATAATATATAGATGGCTCAAAGAGCAGAGATCAAATGGCTCAATGTATCAACTACACTGGTGGTTTCACAAAAAGAAACCCTAGAAGAGAAACGATAGTTCACAAAACCCTAGATCACGTGCAAGTTTCTTCTAGGTCTCTTATAAGGAGTTAAAACCCTTCTGAAGTGCCATATTAATACATTGAGCTTCCCTTGGAAAGTCCTACCTCATCACCTAGTACCTCAAACCCTAGAACATCAGTTAAAGATGATTGTTTATCTACTGGGACTCCTCACATCATGAAAAGTCATTAAAGAGCCAGGGACACTAGTTGTTGTGACTGCAGGACATTGTCCAATTGTTATCACTCAGTTTACCTCTTTGACCCATAGCCTTTCCCTCCTTAGGGCCTGCTAGATTTTGGTAACACAGCCTACAACATAAAAGTAAATGGCTTGCCACATACAAGGAGACGATAACAATAGCAAATCTCAATGAGGTTGAGAAGTGAGTGAAGGTGAGAAGAGGACAAGGAAGGACAGGTGGCAAAGGTAGAGATCAAGTAGTGGAGGATAGAGAGATCAAATTTATTGAAGCCAGGATCAAAAAACTAAACCAAATACGCAAGAGGGGACAACAATAGAGATGAACAATTGAAGCGAGGGGACAACAATAGAGATGAACAATTGAAGCGAAGAAGTAACAGGTGGCAACATTATTTGAGATAGCAATTGAAAGAGGTGTGAATTAAGAACTCTGGAGCAGAAATAAAGAAGGAAAGATGAAAAAGTTGACAATCTTAGCGTTGAACTAGGGAATGCAATAGACGAGTGGAAGAAAGCATTGGAGCAATGGTTAGAGATGTGATCCCATAGCTGTAGTCTATAGGATGCGACAACCAAGACCAAATTCCTTATTAGGCAATGGAGAGGCACGGTCATGGGTCCCATCTAAGAAGAAGCCATCTCAAGTTGGGCCCTACCTGAGAAAACGACCTAGAGAGACCCCTTAGTGGTGATGTAGCCAAAGAAAGGGGAAAACAAAAAAACAGAGAGAGAGTATATAGAAAAAAGGGTTCATTATTAAAAGTAAGAATGGGGGTGCTATTATTTTTTTGAGAAAACCTCACCACATAAGGCCTAGGTTTCTCTCACAATGGTCCCTCCCAAAAGCAGAGCATAGCTCAACTTGGAAGAGCATATTAATTATGGAAACCTTATGAGGCTAGTCTAATCCACAAGCCACTAGAGAAAGTTTAGTACTAGAAGGAAAGGATTTCATTCAGCATTCGATGGGTCAAGAAAAGAGAAGAATAGTATGCGAAAGAAAGCATCATACAACATGATTATCTCTTACGGTGATATGCGAACATTAGGAGGTGGATCTACTATGATTGATGATTGATGGGAGCCCTTGTTGAGTAGCCCAGTAAAGGTGATCACTTATTGTACTTTTCCCCTCACTTTCCCATTATCTCAATGCAAATCTTTGTTCCCCAAATCAACCATATCGATATGTATGCGCACCTCTTTGGCTATGACCATCATTCTTCATGGAAGTCTCAAAGTTTGTGATGCATTAGAGATCCCTAATGCAGTGACCCGCATCATCCAAGGCAGTGGAAAAATATCTTGCGACCTCCAACTCAAAAGTAATCAAATCCAAGTCAAGGCACTCTTAACACCCCCTTTAATGTCCCAATTGCATCTTTTAGGTACCTTCAAAACGAGGTGACTTCCCCTGGTGCAGGAATGAGGTTAAAAGAGGTAACATGGAAAATGTGTTGAGTAAGCAAGATGTAAAAGCAAGTCAAGGACACATAATAGACTAAGGGCAACTACTGTGCAAGAAAGTTCAAGCCTTAAACCACACAAAAAGCAAGCAAATGGATCCAGACAAGGAATTTCCTCTGCCCTTTCTACCCATTAGACCATGTAGAGGTCAATTTGGAGGAATGTTGAGGCAAAACAGAAGGTCATTTAAGTCTCCAAGAAATCCGAGGGACATTTCGAGTCAAAATCAAGCAAGGAGCCTAAAAGCATGGTTTGAATCATCTTTGCACCAAGCAAAGGGAGGTTGTCCACATTATACTAGCAGTCGCAAAGCACAACGTCCTCATTCAAGCAACATTGTGAAAACAAAGTGGAATTTTTTACTTCCCAAGCACCCAAGTTAATTTTTCAACCATTGTAAAGTTATTCTTGATGGAACTTTGTACCCTTAGATCAATTCAGACCTCCTTTTGTCAAATCTAACCTCTAATTGATGGGATGTTTTTTACTTTTAGGAAACGTAACGAAATAACTTGTAGTTTGACTTAACCATCAAGTGTATTGTGGATGAAAAGTCACTTGTTTTTTCAATCAAAAAGAGGAAAGATGTTGAGATCCTAACCTATAAATAGAGTATTGTGGATGAAAAGTCACTTGTTTTTTCAATCAAAAAGAGGAAAGATGTTGAGATCCTAACCTATAAATAGAGAAATCTCTCTCATTTGCAGATCATTGTGAATTGTTGAAATCTATTTTCCATAATGTGAAACATTTTCATGAAATCTTTGGTGTTCATCATGAATTATATTTCTTGGTTGATTTCGAAAATTTATAAAGGGAATTTGTGGATAACTAAAGAATACTACAAAAACTAACTAGATCAACCCATTTGAAAGGAAGCTTGGTCACTTGCTAAGGGATGTCTAGGGTTTTACTCGCACATCTCTCTTGTTGATGTAAGGTAGAGTTTGTTTCTTCTTGTTGGTCCATGCCCTACTGCTCAAAATCCAACATGGCTCAAAATTCTTCAAAACCCTAATAGCAAACAAACTTGCAAAGCACAATATTAAAACATATATTCATGTTATAAAATATAATAATAATAATCAAATAATAAAATCTTAAAATTATTGTGAAAGGCCTCATGTTCAATCACCCAGAGAACCATGTACCATTTGCTTGGGGGTAGGGACGCTACATCTAGGTGGTTATAGTATGAAGCTGACCCAATCGCGGACTCCCTTAGCATAAAATAAATAAATAAATATTTTTTGTTAAAAACAATATAAATATTAAAATTTATTTTTTGATTAAAATAATATTAAATCTAATTTTTTTATTAAAAATAATAATAAATATTAAATTGTGATTAAAAATATTAATAAAATAAAATATAAAAATAGTTAATATTTATTCAATTTAGGAGGTGTACAACTCTTTCTGGAACTCGAGCCCTCATCGAGTGCTTTCTTGGCTCGCTTTGTAAAGCTGAGGAGATTTGAACCTGGGCCAGTGCGACATTCTAATCCGTTAACCCCATCCTTGGCCCATTGGAGTTTTATAGGATCAAGCTTTGTCAAGCGCTCTCATATTGGGTAGACCTCCCCCGTATAACGTATTTGAAGGAGGAGGATGGTGGGCAGATTTCACCGGATTTGATACGAGGAGAAGAATGATATTCATGAAGGACAAGCTCTGGGAGACAATCACAGACTTATCCTTTTTTCGCTCTGCTCTACACAGTCCTTTGTTTTTAGTTGTACATATGGTGGTTGTTATGGCCTTTGGGCTTTGAATTTGTCATTGTTAATATTGCTAAATGTCGGATTTTGTACATGGATGCACAAAATGTTTTATGTAACCAACCCTATATGCAAAAAGCCCGATTCGACACGAAAGTAAAGTATTAATTGTGACGGACTGTCTGAGGTTTTCTCCACTTCTTCTGATGGGTGCCTAATATAATATATTGTTCAATAATCTATATATGGCATTACATGAGGGAAGGGAATGACGTGCCACAATGCCAGGGTTTTATCTCAAGGTAGGAACAAGTATTAACAGCTAGGTGTCAAGGTCTGAGGGATGGTGGATGATTGACGCAATGGGCTTTGCGTTGGTCATCAATTTTAGTTTGGATTCAACTCTTGACCTATTCTCTAAAAATTAGTTTATTCACATTGTTCTATAACAAAAGAAATTTATTCACATTATTCTATAACAGAAGAGAAAAATGAAGGAATGAGCCCTAAATTACTCATCAACTACAGTGACTAATTCTTTTACGAGTATTGAATTATCACATTATTCTATAACAAAAGAGAAAAATGAAGGAATGAGCCCTAAATTACTCATCAACTACAGTGACTAATTCTTTTACGAGTATTGAATTATCACATTATTCTATAACAAAAGAGAAAAATGAAGGAATGAGCCCTAAATTACTCATCAACTACAGTGACTAATTCTTTTACGAGTATTGAATTATCAAAAATCGACTAATTCTTTTACCAATATTGAATTATCAAAAATCAATATATAAAAGCATGAATACCTGGATGTTGTGGCGTGATATGTAAAAGCTCTTTTACGAGTATTGAATTATCAAAAATCGACTAATTCTTTTACCAATATTGAATTATCAAAAATCAATATATAAAAGCATGAATACCTGGATGTTGTGGCCTGATATGTAAAAGCATGACTACCTGACTGTTGTGGCCTATTTACAAATTGAGAACTGGAAGGAGGCTCACCATTGCAAAAGTAAATGTGGAAGAAGTGTATCCTAGGCTTGCAAAGTATTATTTTTGAAACAGAGTTGTCCTGCCGAATTCTGAAACAGAGTTACAATGGGTATCCCATAATTAGTGAGATAATCAAGCAATAATCTGCAGCAGTTGTAGAGGGCTTCACTCCCCACTTACCAACAAAGTGAAAGCGAAAAAATCCACCAGAAGATGGCACGACTACTGTGACTAATTATTTTACCAGTATGGAATTATCAAAAATTGATATATATCTATACATATAAAAGCATGAGTACCTGAATGTTGTGGCCATCACAAATTGAGAACTAGAACGAGGTAAATATGGAGGAGGAAGTATATCTGAGGCTTGCAAAGTCGAATTTGTTCTAAAACAGAGAGGTGTCCTGCAATTTCATTTAACGTAATAGGTATCCCATGATTAGTGAGATTATTAAACAGAGTTACAATGGGTATCCCATAATTAGTGAGATAATCAAGCAATAATCTGCAGCAGTTGTAGAGGGCTTCACTCCCCACTTACCAACAAAGTGAAAGCGAAAAAATCCACCAGAAGATGGTACGACTACTGTGACTAATTCCTTTACCAGTATGGAATTATCAAAAATTGATATATATCTATACATATAAAAGCATCAAAAATTGATATATATCTATACATATAAAAGCATGAGTACCTGAATGTTGTGGCCATCACAAATTGAGAACTAGAACGAGGTAAATATGGAGGAGGAAGTATATCTGAGGCTTGCAAAGTCGAATTTCTTCTAAAACAGAGAACTGTCCTGCAATTTCATTTAACGTAATAGGTATCTCATGATTAGTGAGATTATTAAACAGAGTTACAATGGGTATCCCATAATTAGTGAGATAATCAAGCAATAATCTGCAGCAGTTGTAGAGGGCTTCACTCCCCACTTACCAACAAAGTGAAAGCGAAAAAATCCACCAGAAGATGGCACGACTACTGTGACTAATTATTTTACCAGTATGGAATTATCAAAAATTGATATATATCTATACATATAAAAGCATGAGTACCTGAATGTTGTGGCCATCACAAATTGAGAACTAGAACGAGGTAAATATGGAGGAGGAAGTATATCTGAGGCTTGCAAAGCCGAATTTCTTCTAAAACAGAGAGGTGTCCTGCAATTTCATTTAACGTAATAGGTATCCCATGATTAGTGAGATTATTAAACAGAGTTACAATGGGTATCCCATAATTAGTGAGATAATCAAGCAATAATCTGCAGCAGTTGTAGAGGGCTTCACTCCCCACTTACCAACAAAGCAAAGTGAAAGCGAAAAAATCCACCAGAAGATGGTACGACTACTGTGACTAATTCTTTTACCAGTATGGAATTATCAAAAATTGATATATATCTATACATATAAAAGCATGAGTACCTGAATGTTGTGGCCATCACAAATTGAGAACTAGAACGAGGTAAATATGGAGGAGGAAGTATATCTGAGATTTGCAAAGTCGAATTTCTTCTAAAACAGAGAGGTGTCCTGCAATTTCATTTAACGTAATAGGTATCCCATGATTAGTGAGATTATTAAATAGAGTTACAATGGGTATCCCATAATTAGTGAGATAATCAAGCAATAATCTGCAGCAGTTGTAGAGGGCTTCACTCCCCGCTTACCAACAAAGTGAAAGCGAACAGTTGTAGAGGGCTTCACTCCCCACTTACCAACAAAGTGAAAGCGAAAAAATCCACCAGAAGATGGTACGACTACTGTGACTAATTCTTTTACCAGTATGGAATTATCAAAAATTGATATATATCTATACATATAAAAGCATGAGTACCTGAACGTTGTGGCCATCACAAATTGAGAACTAGAACGAGGTAAATATGGAGGAGGAAGTATATCTGAGGCTTGCAAAGTCGAATTTCTTCTAAAACAGAGAGGTGTCCTGCAATTTCATTTAACGTAATAGGTATCCCATGATTAGTGAGATTATTATCAAGCAACAGAGTCTGCAGAAGTTGTAGAGGGCTTCATTCCCCACTTAACCACAACGTGCAAGCACAACAGTATGCCAGAAGATGGTAGAAGTCATTACCTGGATGTAGTGGCCATCACAAATTGAGAACTAGAACGAGGTAAATGTGGAGGAAGTATATCTGAGGCTTGCAAAATCGAATTCTTCTAAAACAGAGTGGTGTCCTGCAATTACATTTAACGTAACGGGTATCCCATGATTAGTGAGATGATCAAGCAACAACAGAGTCTGCAGAAGTTGTAGAGGGCTTCACTCCCCACTTAACCACAAAGTGCAAGCACAACAATCTGCCAGAAGATGGCAGAAGTCATCCGTTTCTGTAAAAATATATATGAAACACTAAAAATATATGAATTAAAATTGCATAAATTCAAACCTATAATCCAAGCCTTATTAAGGATGACAATTGACATGTAAAATGTGAACGAATGCAAACCAAGCCAGTCACCAGAATCGTAAAAGAACCAAAGGAATTCGGTCACGAGAATTGTAAAAGAGCTCGAGGAATTCAATCATCAGAATCGTAAAAGAGCCCAACGAATTCATTGAGCAAGGCATTTACCTGTCAGTATCTAGAGCCCATAGGTGCAAGCAGAACCTTCAGAATTTCTTGTAACGAATTTGGATTTCAAGGAGATTTCGAATCCAGCCCTGCGAGTCATTTCTTGTAACGAAGAAATTCTGAAGGAGATAGGTGCAAGCAGAACCTTCAGAATTTCTTGTAACGAATTTGGATTTCAAGGAGATTTCGAATCCAGCCCTGCGAGTCATTTCTTGTAACGAAGAAATTCTGAAGGAGATTTCGAATTCCAGCCCTGCGAGTCATTTGTTTCTGCAAGATATTGAAAAAAAAAACAAATCACATTGGCAGAAATTCAAATTTATGTTATGTTACCTGACAGTACCAATATATTATGCTACATATTAGTACATAGCGCTTACCAGCTCAAGCAAAATCTTAACAATCATACTAGCGTTTAGTTCCAGGACTCCACAGGGTGGTTCAGGACCATGCCTGGGACACATTTGGCTTTAAAGTTTGAATGGGTCGTCTTCTCTCCCGCGCCACTGCTTTTCTTCGCACAGTGCACGTCGTCTCACTCTACCACGTCCACCTTCCACGTTGCTTTTCCCACTACCGCGTCCGCCTTCTACGCTGACACCGGTGCTTTTTTTTTGCCCACTCCCACGTCCACCTTCTACGACCGGTGCTTTTTATGGCACAGTGCCCAATGACATCCCTCTCCCTCTCCCGCGTTCTATCTTTTGATACGTTAACAAATAATCATAACGCCGAGCAACGTTTTCAGGGAAATTCAGGGATGGTTATATGGAAATTTTTGAAATTGGTTTAGGATTTCCGGTGTTTAAAAGGTTTTTAATGGTGTTCGAATTTATTTTTGTCATAAAAGAAATAGTTTGAATTTTTTTACACTTAGAATTTAAAAAAAATGGTTAGATTTTTGTAACAAAATGTTTATTTAGGCAAATTATCACCATAGTAGACAACCTAATTATAACATGTAACATGTCACGTGTCTTGCACATGTTACGTTAAATTCCCTAAGAGAGACACTTGTCCTTAAGTAAAAGTCATATGTTATCCATTAGCTTGTGGATAATATTTTGAATCACAATCACATGTGTTCCTAACTTACAAAAGATAGAAAAAAGAAACATTTGAACTTGTTATCCAACATTCATAACATTTGAACTAGTTACCCTACACTTATAAATGTTATGAGAACACTCTTGACTTCAAGCATTAGAGATCCAAGATCAAATTGAAACTTTTGAACTTGTTATCCAACATTTATAAATGTTATGAGAACACTTTCGACTTCAAACACTAGAGGTTCAAGATCAAATTGTACATGTAGTGTTTGGTGACATGGATCAAAACACGTGAATTTGAATGATGGTTAAGCATTTAATATAAGAAATAAAGTTAATTGATTCAAAATTATGAAGGTTATATTTGGTTTTTTTACTCTGTTTCTAAATAAGTTTGAACCAAATGCAAGGTTGATTGAACCATTTGATAATGGAAAATGTGAAAGGCATCATATAAAGAAGTAGATTGGAAATGGAGTTGAGCCCAAAGATGACCTAATTGTATCAAATTACTCATTAGAGTTGGGAACACATGATGAAACCTTTTCTGAGGGTGAGGTTTTTTCACAACAATTGATGTATGGTGGTATGAATTCTATCCAAAAACAGCAATCTAAACAATGTACTAATTACCAAGATAGCATGAATTATTTTAGTCCTCGAGTTGGTGAACAACATTATGTAGGCTTGAGATCTGTTTATAATGGGGTATTTGATGTCCCAAGAGAGTCTTTCTACGATGCATGGGATGAAGGAAATTTTATGAAAATAAAGCTATAAGTGAAGCTTGGTTTGTCACAAGAGACCTTTTTACACATACTCTTCCTAAAAATAGTATGTATGGCTCCATTGTTGGAGTTGATGATCACAACACAACTTTGAATGAGGATTTAAGGATTAAAAATGACAAATTTTTCAATCCAAACCTACCATCTAGTCCTGAGCAAACCGGTAATGCAATGTACTATATAGTCCAATAACATTAGTTACTTTTTTATTCCTTGAATGTGATAACAATGGGTATCTTGTTGGTGGTATGAATTTGAAACTATTCCAAAGGGAATAGTTTAACTAATTTTTAGTTTGGAAAGTGAAAAAATCTATGTGCAACAATTCTATGCAGAAAAAGCAATATTTCTATGAACAAAACCACCATTATTTATACCCAAATGACTATAGCATGAGAATTGTTGCTCTGGAAGTTTATTTATGGCCTCGAAGGTCTTGTGATAGCTCTCTTCAAATCTAGATAAACATGGCTAGTATTGGGCAATTTCCCTACTCACCTAAGGTCATTCTCTAGTCACAAGTATCCATTCATTGCTTCAACTTGAGAGATAGACCATCCACTATGAAGATCCTAGCAAAACGATCCATGCTTTAATGTGTTCTTGTTTAACTTGGCAATTAAACATAGGGGAAAGGGACATTGTACCCTTGAGATGATGAAATGGTTACACTAGATCCTTGATTTTGTCTTTGCAACTCCATTCTTAACATGTTGAGATTTTGGGGTTCTCAAGTGCCCCCAAGGACTCTTGTCCCCAGATTGAAGCTAAAATGTTACCCACAATTTTGTTGGGTAATCATAAGGGTGTCTTAGGGATATTTTAAAAGCATGATGAAGACACTTATTGTGATACCAAATGAGGAGTGAAGTTGAATAAGGTATGGATAGTCATTCATGAACAACCATGATGATGAACTTTAGGACTTACCTAGTGGCCCCAAATTGGAGTAATTATCGTAGTCACATATTTTTCTTTCATATGGGAGTGATATATGTGCAATAATTGTTATCATGGCTTTGATGGAGAAAACTTAAGTTTGACTTGGTTGTAACTTATAAGTATGGTTTATATGCTTGACATGGATGTGGCCAAGATCTATCATTGTTTAATATGAAATTTGGACACAGTTGAAGGTATTTTTAGTAACTATAAGACAATAGATCGGGTTTCAATATGAGTAAGATTGCAGCTAATGTCAAGATACAATGTGCATAAAAAAAATTACTTATTCAGTCAAAATTTTATAGTTTAAGGTATGCGACAATCTAGGTTTAGAGTTATTGGCATGATTACTTGGTCAAAAATAAATTTGGCAGTTGCCACTATGATTCTAAGTTCGTATTGCAACTATAGATGTTGTAGCTGGTACAAGATGATGTGGTAGGGTGGAATAGAACCTAACTGAGATATTTTAAGGAAAATTGGTTAAATGCAAAGAAACAAGAATGAATACCAACGTTGATGTGGATCTATAAACTACTCATGCAACTTGGAGATCCAATGATGTGGTATGTCTCTCAACAAAAGAATGATTGTTTTGCAAATTAAAATTACAAATGGAAGCTTCTACTCAACAAACTAAATGAAATAAGTGAGGTCAACTTGAGTATTTATATACCTTGTGGATGGTAAAAATTTTGAATGTTAAGTTGACCTAAGCATGGTATTTGGAAACCCACAACTGACCTCAATAAGACATGAATTTGATTGGATATACTTTAACCATTATCCCTAAATTTCTAACCCTTGTGTCCCTGACCACTAGAACCTTAAATATGTAACCTGTATAAACCATTACCTTTATAGCTATATAACATAAATCACCCTTTATACTAAACCCTTAACTCCTTGAATGTCTAACCCAAATAAATCCCCCCATACTTCTCCTCATTTTGAGGTCGATACCCAAGATAAACATTAGAGTCTTTAGGGTGTAAGGTCAAGTCGACAACATAGCTCAAATCCTATACTCATTATTGTCTCAGCATGTCATTTACAACAATAGAACTTCGATGGAGAGGATAACACTCCATTCCACGACCACTTGGGGTATATATATAGAGAGAGAGAGAGCTAAATGAAAACTCAAATTTCCAATGCAAAAGTTATCAAGAGGTCATGGGATCAATTCCTTAGAATTTTCCTATGTTATTTGTGATTGTAAATTGATAACAACCTTCATTTTAAAATTTCAACTAAAGAAGAGAGAATCCTTTGAAATGTGATATTTATTTATTATTATATTTTAATATTTTTATTGAAAGAGAAAAAACATATTTCTATTCCATGGGGAAAAAGGAGATTTTTTAAAGTGATATTGCACATAAAATCTTATCGTAAAGTGGACAAAAAATGGAATTCTTATACAAAAAAATGTCCAAGCCCTATAGGTTTATAGTTGTCCAATATGTATATAAGAACATAGTTTCTAGCCCAATTAAAAAAGAAGAAGGAAAAAGCCATGGACACACACATATAGAGAGAGGGGTTTGCCTAAACTACAACGATGTTGTTAAAAAATGTCAAAAAAAAATTTGCAACACAATAAACTATCCCCCATGAAAGTTTGATAAACCAACAAAAAGAGTGTATGCACCAAAAAATTGAAATATGATCTAAGTGCTCTTAAATATTGGAAGTCTTCAAATTGAACTATAAACTCTTGGTGACTACTAGTCAATCCAAATGTTATCTTCATAAAACATTCCTCAAATCCAAATATATGTTGTGCCTAATAACATGAAACTCTAAAAGCTAAATTTCTACAATCAATACATATATAAATCACAAATAAATACTTAAACTTCATAAACTATAATTTCTTTGAAACATTCATGCAACAATATTGAAAGTAAATCTTATAAATATCTTTGAATAGTTGGAGCTAGAGTCCTAACCATGGATTTTTGTAATCACCCCTCCCACATTTACCCACCTTCATCGGCCTATCAGGGTAGACATGAGCTGAGGGCTACTATGACATGACTCAACCTCCTAAGTACATGTAAGGAAGCTAAATCAATAAACTGGAACGTCACTAACCTTCCTCAGGAGCTACAATACACCCAGGAGCTAAACAACCA
Source organism: Pinus taeda (assembly GCA_000404065.3). Taxonomy (NCBI): domain Eukaryota; kingdom Viridiplantae; phylum Streptophyta; class Pinopsida; order Pinales; family Pinaceae; genus Pinus; species Pinus taeda. The sequence goes on from APFE030520625.1 coordinate 150,696, forward strand.
TTCCTAGTGCCCAAATTCTGAGTTGGAATGTTTTTTTACTAAAATGGACTCCCATTCGCATGCATGACAAGGCATCCATGCAGTTGAGGGCCTCCAATTGCATGCATAAGTCTACCAGGTAGCGGTTGTGACCTAAAATGTTTAGTTCAAAGCGTTCGGTCCTGGATTCTGAGCCTAAATTCCATGTCAGCCTCCAAACCACTGCGTCGAACTCAATGAGACTTTCTAGAATGATAAATGACATCAAGACAAAGCCACTCATATAAAACTTGATCAAAAACTTGACCTAACCAGGCCTAACCATGACAATCATTTCGTCAAACATATTGAGAACATGTAATCTATAGGTCACGAATCCATATCTAAACATAGGGGTTTGATACTTATTTGAGAATCATCAAGAAGGTCTAATTCCCTTTCATAATAATTGCAATAACACTTATTAACTCATGCATCCAATAACCATTCATCAACCAATCAAAACATGTAGATAGAACATGTTATGAAACAATGCTTATAACCATCATATAACCAGAGGAATAACCATGTTAGAATAGCCATCAAAGCCACATAATAACAAGTACCATTACTCATGAAATACAAGAGGAAAAGAGCTCTTATTAACATATGCAAAATCCAACCAAGTCAGGGACTTCCACGTACCACCCAACCATAAATTGAGCTTAACCAAATCTTTCTTTCAGCCAATTACCCTTATGCCATATTCCAAGCATAAGTGTGGGACTTAAGACAAAAACAATGAGGGATTCTCAAAGATTAAACCACCTCCACCCTAAGGATTTACTACAATCCTACCAAAATCAGTCAAGGGATCACTAGGCCTAAAACAATACATAAACCACTAGGCTTTACGCAATCCCGCCAAAATCGGTCAAGGGATTCCTAGGCAAGAAACAAGATTGGATGCCTTTGGATTTCTTCACCAATACCTTGAGGAATTTTCATGTCTCCACCCTTAGCCTTTATCGCAATCCCACTGAAACTGGTCAAGGGATTCCTAGGCCCTTGGGAATTTTCCTAAGACCACCTCAACTGACTCCAAAACCATCCGGCAATCCAAAGCTCAACCGAATGACAAAATCCCATTACACCATGGCTATCTGAAAATGGCAGGGCAAGGTTGAAACCATTCTCACACCTGTAAAAACCCATGGCAATGATAACAAGAGAACCAAATGCATACATGCACCTACCATGCATTCACAAACCAGCTAGGAAATCACACATGTAACCTATTACCTGCAAGTATTCTCATTGAAACTGCTTGATCCAACTTTTCCTTGCATGTCCTTTTCCTTCCTTGTCCTTCCTTTGCCTTCCTCTGCTTTCTTTCCCAAATGCTAGAGTGCTCCAAGAATTCTCTAAGTGCGAGAGAGAGTAGAGAGAGATCAAAAATTGAACTATAAAAAAGCCATGAATTGGTCCTCATATGCCCTTTTATTATTGAGGCCTCTATTTTCTTCAATTTCCTCTATGCTCCTCTCAGGCAAACCTATGATCTTTCATCTTCCTTTTCTCCTAATTTTCTTTATTTGCACAAATAAAATATCAATTAATGTCTCTTTGCATTTACAAATGCCTTTGCCAATTTCCTTAGCCATAATAAACCAAAATGAACACCCACTATGATGTTTTTCCCAACATTCAACTTGGAATACATGTCCCATGACCTTGGTCTTTTTTTGCCTTTATTAACTTTATTACATTGAACATATTGCTGAAAAGCAAAACCAACATGACAAACATGACAACCATACTGCTTATTGGAGCTTTATAACACAACTCATTGCGATTTTACAATAACAACCATACGTAAATATGTAGACATACCAAAACTCCTTTGCCTCAACTGGAAAACAATGAAGGATACATAGCCTGCATCTGATCAGTCATCTCCCATGTAGCTTCATCGGGCCCAAAGTGCTTCCACTACACTTTAACTTGCTCGATTGCTTGGTTATGGAGCACGAATTGTTTCTGCTGCAAAATGCACTGAGTTGCTAGTTGGAATTCTCCTTTTGGATCCACCTACAATACAGACTAGTCAATCACATTATCAACATCTTTCACATACTTCTTAAGCAATGACACATGGAAAACATCATGGACATTCACTGTCATAGGCAGTGCAATTTTGTAGGCTAGTGTTCCAATCCTCTCAAGGATTTCAAAAGGTCCACAATACCGAGGTGCCAACTTGGTACATGATCTAATCCTCAAGGATCTCAACTTGGGCTTGATGTGCAAATACACGTGCTCCTCAAACTAAAACTCCTTAAATGTCTTATGTTGATGTGCATAAATCTTTTGCATGTCATGTGTTGCCTTTAGATTCTTCTTGAGAACCTGCATTTCCTATTCCATTTCTACCAACATGTTTGGTCCTATCAATACCCTGTTAATTAGGTCACTCCAACTGATAGGAGTATTACAACTTCACCCATAAATTTCCTCAAATGGACTCATCCTCGGTGACTCTTGATACCCATTTTTGTAAGAAAACTCAACTAATGGAAGATATTCCTCCCACCTCGACTATTGGTGCATAACTTACATTCTCAACATGTTCTGGAGAATCATGTTGACCCTCTCTATCTATCCATATATTTGTTGATGATGAGTTATATTAAAGGCCAAATCTATACCCAAACCTGCAAATAACTCCTTCAAAAACCTGTAAATGAACTTTGCATCTCTGTCTAATACAATATTCTTAGGAATACCATGCAACCTCACTATCTCCCTAATGAATACCTAAGTTACCTCATTGGCTGAATGAGTAGACTTAACCACTATGAAGTGAGCTACCTTGGCCAACTTTTCAATCACAACCATGATGGAATCATGTTGTCTAGATGTCCTCGGAAAACCAATGATGAAATCCATAGAAATGACCTCCCATTTCCATTATGGAATCATAATCGATTTTAGTAACCTACATGGATTCTTACACTTTACTTTTACCTGTTGAAAATCCAAACACATTTCAACGAACTTAGCTACCTCTTTCTTCAAATTCGGCCAATAGTAAAACTTCTTCACAGTTGTCAAAGTCTTATGATATCTTGGATGACCTTAATATGGATTAACATGAAATTCCCTCAAGATAAGGTTCTTGAGCTCATTGTTGTCTGGCACATAGATCTTGTCCCTAAATCTGACCAAACTGTATGACATGAGATGATAGTCCACATCCTTTTCACATGTATCTTGTTGTTGTAACTTGTGCCTAAGATCCTTGTACCTGTCATCCTATTGTCTTGTGCATAAGATCTCATCCTATAAATTTGTCCCATATGAACTCGTGGTTGTTATATGATTTACCTATACTCTTTTGCTAAGAGCATATGAAACCTAATTCTTTTTACCCTTGATGTCCTTGACCTTGAAATCAAACTCACTAAGTGTGGCCAACCATATAGCTTGCCTCGCATTCAGATTAGGTTGGTCAAACAAGTATCTCAGTCCTATATGATCACTCATCAAGATGAACCTCTTGCCAAGAAGATAGTGTATCCACATCTTCATTGCATGGATGATCGTTAGCAACTCAAAATCATGCATCACGTAGTTTTTCTCGTGCTCATTCAGTTTCCTTAACTCATAGCATACCACCTGCCTCTCCTTCATTAAAACTCCACCAAATCCTCTTTTTCAAGAATATTTACACATCGTGAACTCTTTATCTGGATCTTCAATCTTTAGAACTTAAGCATTTGTAAGAAACTGCTTCAACTACTCAAAACTAGTTGCACATTCCTTTGTCCATTCATTTTTTTTCTCCTTTCCTCTGCAATGATGAAATAGGATATGCAATTTGTTAGAAGTTCCTGATGAACCTCCTATAATAACCTGTTTACCACATGAATGATCTAACATCATCCACATTCCTTGAAATTGCCCAATCCATGATATCTCTTGTCTTTTTTGGATCCAATGTTATACCTTCCTTGGAAACAACATGTCCCAAGCAATGTACCTATGTCTAAAAATTTCATTTACTAAGCTTGGCATACAACTGATGCTCTCTTAGCAATATCAGTATTGTCGTTAAGTGTTTGGCATGCTCTTCTTCATTTTTAGAATATATCAATATATCATCAATGAATACAATCACAAATGTGTCCAGATAAGGACGCAATACACTATTCATCAAACACATGAAACTAGTTGGATAAATAGTCAAAGTAAAAGGAACCACAAAAAACTCATAATGCCCATACCTGGTTCGGAAAGAGTCTTGTAGCTGTACTCTTCTTTGATGTGTACATGATGATATCCTGATCTCAAATCAATCTTTGAGAACATCGTTGCTCCCTTCAACTAATCAAACAAGTCGGTGATCCTCGACAAAGGGTACATGTTATTAATCCTGGATTTTAGGCATCTGTGGTTCATTTATTTTGAGTTAATTTTTGGAGTACCCACTGTAATAACCATATTTGTCAACGTTTCAAATCCCCACAGGGATCCATCATCAGGACAATTTTTGAATGATGATAGTAGAAGAGCTTAGTGAGAGGATAAATAGTTATAAGATAATTTGATTTAAGGAGATGAAGGTCGACCCTGTTGGGATTTGAAACATTGAAAAATATGTTATTAATTGTCACCTTGTTCAACTACCTATAATCAATACATAACGTGAAATTACCATCCTTCTTCTTAAAAAACAACACTGGTGCACCCCAAGGAGACACACTTGGCCTAATGTATCCCTTATCAAGCATTTCCTTCAACTACAACTTCAATTCAACCAGCTCTGGAGTGCTCATCATGTAAGGTGTGTTTGATGTTGGTGTTTCCCTTGGTATCAACTTAATAAAAAATTCTACTTCCCTTAGAGGCGATAACTCTGAATGTTTGCTGGGAATACATCCTGAAACTACTATAAAACTGGATACATCTTCAAGACTTCTGCACCCTCAACATCCTTATCTTTATCATTGCAAACAAGCACTGCGAATAACACACCCTTTCCTATAACTGCACTTTCCCTGCATAGTTGTGACCATTATAACTGATGTAGGCTTCTTCTTTCCCTGCAAGATTATTTGTTCCCCATTTTTATCCAAGCACTCAATAGAATTTTCATAACAATCCACCATTTAGATTCGTTGATGTAGGCATACCATTCATCTCAAATGCACAAGATCTTACCCAATGATGAACTCTCTTCTTAGTACCTATAGCCAACTGCACCAACCAAGACTTTGCATGGACTTATTTTCTCAAACCACACTTATCCAGGGTCAATCAAAATAGAAAAAACTCGATCATAGAGCTTACCTTCTCTCTCAATGGTAGATGTCTGATGATCTGCCCGCCTGTTATCCAATGTTGCACAGATCTGAGGAATGTTAGGTCCAACATCCCTAACTATTTGTGCCTCCTAAACACTATAGATATGAGGCCTACCACCCTTATATGATGGACAATCCTTCTTGAGATGCTCCTTGCCACATATCCAACACTGCAACTGTTTCCTACCATCACCTCTATTCTTCTGCTCTCCAGGTTGCGACCCATGTCCCTTCTCAACTGCATTGAATTTCTTGTAAGGAAGAACATTTTCTTTCTCACCTACATCATGAGGTCTTGTTTGCTTTGATGGCCATTTACCCTTAGTCTTGTAATTCCCTTTCCAACCCTTCTTGGACTCAGTCTTACGCTTCGATTGCTCATAACAGTGTTGCAACTTCCAAGTGCTTCCTCTAATGACCGAGGCTCATCATACTCAATCTAATCCTTAAATGTTAATGGCAATCCACTAATAAATCTCTGAACTTTTTTCTTCTCATCCTTAAGATATGACACATGCCTCAACAACTCTAGGAACTTAGTCGTATACTCCTCATCCGTCATCAATCCCATCTCCAACTCATAGAACGCCTTGGATTTTCCGTCACAATATCTCTTTGACAAACACTTCTTCTTGAAGAGTCTCCTAAATTCATGCCAACTCAACTTCTTTATCCTGATATCTCTGACATGCTTCACATCTTCCCACTAGATGTATGCTTTCTCTTTGAGACTGAAAATAACTATCATGGCCTTCATGTTCTCTGTATAGTCATGCAACTCAATGAAACTCTTCATTCCAAGTAACCATGCCTATGCATCTTCCAGCTTCTTCAACTTCCTATAAAATGTACGCGGCTTGGCTTTCTTGAACTCATTTGGAAAATATCCCCTGTCACTCTTCCTATAACGATGATCACCATGATATAACCAGAAGAATAACCATGCTTATAACGATCATCTAACCATCATATAACCATGATAGAATAACCATAAAAGCCACATAATAACAAGTACCATTTCTCATGAAATACAAGAGGAACAAAGTTCTTATTAACATATGCAAAATCCAACCAAGTCAAGACTTCCATGTACAACCTGACCATAGATTGAGCTAAAATGAATGTTTCTTTCAATCAATCACCCTTGTGCCATAGTCCAAGCATGAATGTGGGACTTAAGACAAAACAACCAGGTCTTCCCAAAGATTAAACCACCTCCACCCTTAGTTTTTACTACAATCCCGCCAAAACCGATGAAGGGACCATTAGGCCCGAAACAAGACATAAACCACCAGGATTTACAACAATCTCACCAAAAATGGTCAAGGGATTCCTAGGCACAAAACAAGCTTGGATTCCTCGAGGTTTCTTCACCAATACCTTGACGAATTTGTTTGTCTCCACCCTTAGGCTTTACTGTAATCCTGCCAAAACTGACCAAGGTATTCCTAGGCCCTTGGGAATTTTCCTGAGACCACCTCACCCAGCTCCAAAACCATTCAGTAATCCAAATCTCAACTAAATGACAAAGCCCCATCTTGTCATGGCTATCCGGAAATGGTAATGCAAGGTTGAAACCATTGTCACACCTGGCAAAACCCATTCCAATGACAACAAAGAACCAAATACATATATGCATGTACCATGCATTCCCAAACCATCTATGAAATCACACATGAAACCTGTTACCTGCAAGTATTCATGCTAAAACTACTTGATCCAACTTTTCCTTGCTTGTCCTTCCTTTGGATTCCTCTACTTTCTTTCCCAAATGCTAGAGTGGTCCAAGAATTCTCTAAGTGTGAGAGAGAATAGAGAGAGATCCAAAATTGAGCTTTTAAAATTCCATGAAGAGAGCCTCAAAAGCCTTTTTATTATTGAGGCCTCTATTTTCTTCAATTTCCTTTATTTTCCTTCAATTTTCCTCTCATGCAAACTTGTGACCTTTCATCCTAATTTCCTTTATTTTCATAAATAAAATACCAATTAATGCCTCTTTGCCTTTACCAATGCCTTTGTCAATTTCTTTAGCCATAATAAGCCAAAATGAACACTCGCTAAGATGTTTTTGCCCAACATTCAACTTGGAATACGAGTCCCATGACCTTGGTCTTATTTTGCCTTTATTAACTTTATTACATGAACTTTTAACTCGAGGTTGTTACAATTTCTAAGTGATCAAAATTCCAACTACCAATCCCTTACCTTATTACGAGAGAATCTTTTATAAAATAATATTCCCTAAGAACATGATAAGGATACTATTAGATTGAACTTGGATTCAAAAATCTTAACTTTCGCAAAGAGATGGGATAAGTTTAGATTTTGAAGCAATGCCTTAACTTGATTAAAGAGAAGGAAAAGGTTGATTTTGAAGCAATGCATTTCCTTTCAATTAGCTTTGAGTCTCCATAATTTTAAAGTTGAGAAATATTTAATTATAAAGCGAGTCCCATATGTAACATTAAAGACCAAAACTTATCCAAACTATTAGATCCATCACCCAAGGTACCTTTGAAGCTCACATAATGAGAATTCGATGTGAAAGAATCTCCTCTACTCAATAAATCCCTAGAGTTCCCTCACAAACTCCATAAAAATGAGGGTGAGCATAGTGCATGTATATTTCGAACATAAAATGCCTTGTTATTCATGTTTAGCTAGTTGTTTTCTTTAGTTTACTTTGGTTTGACTTTAGCACTGTAATTTACATGCAACAATTAAGTTTAATTATTTGTTTGAATTTTCCTTCTTTTGAGGTAGGATTCATGGCATACAATTGCATGGTTTTCTTTCCCAAATATTGCCCTAGCGGGCATTGCATTTGCATGGGTTTGGCCTTAATTCATTGGTTGGGTTAGTTAACTAATGAGCATTGGAAATACCTCATATAGGTTTGTGATATTATCTTTTGATCTTTGATTCTTCTCTTCAAACTTTGCATCTTGGGTGGCTTTGTAGACAAACTATAGATCTTGGTTAAATGGTCAAATCTCAAATTGTATTAAAGCCTAGGATAATTTATAAGGGAATTTCACTAGAAGATGAAATTAGGTTCTAGGGGGGTTTTCACGTGACTTGATTTGTTGGCATGCACATGTCCTTGTGCATTTACATGCACAAATTATGTTCGAAACTAGGTTAACACTGGGGAGTGAATCAGTATTAAGGCCAATTTAAAAAATCATTACCATATTTAACCATTTAACCATTCAACAACATATCATGTAAGAAGCAACATAAATCAATACATGAACTACACAACAACAGCATAATCAACATACATGCATGTGACACAAAGATTTTTACATGGAAACTTATAAATGGAGAAAAACACCAATCTTGTTTTGTTATGATGTAAATCTAAAGATACCAATTTTTATTACATCAAGTTTGTGATCACCCACACATAGGAAGCACCAACTATCTATTTTGTTTTTCTATGCCCAACCAGTAGGAAGCACCAACTCCCTAATTCATAAACACTCACTTATAAGAGGTGTTGACCCCCTAGTTGTTTCACAATAATCAATCACCAGGAAGCACCAACTCTTTATTTGCAAGCACCCACTTGCAGGAGGAATTGACCTCCTATTCATTTCTAAAGCACCCATACAAAGGAATCATTGACTCCCTAATGTATAGGCACGAACCTACTGGAGCATGCAAACCCCTATTTCATCCATTTTCAAGCTTGGGTCCATAGGTGCTATTTTCATTTAATATTGTTATTATTTATGATTTAGCTCTCTCTCAACCTGATATCAAACAATACAACTCATCATCCTCTCACTCTACCTCCACTTTGCATCTCCCCTCACATTTAGATTTGATCACAACTTTTTAAATATGCCTTATTACTTTTGTGTATGCAATAGCCTCTTAGATTTTCATACAAATAGGCTCACTAAGTTCTTCTTTACAACTCATACCTCCTCATCTCGCTACGAGCTCTCTCTTCCCTTGCATAATCTCACAACAACATAAGATATACAACAAGAACCACTTGTTCCTCTTACTCGACATCCCCCGGGCTTGGCCTCATTCACTCACTCAACCTACTCATATTTTGGCCTTCCTCTACATTTGTGCAACCACGTATAACCTTAATCAACCTTTGGCTCTGTGGCACACATAATCACAGTTCAACAACTTGTGTTTAATCTCAGCCTGAACACACCGAAGAAGATCCTCTTATCATAAATGTTGTTATTGAAGAAAAAAACAAGAGTAAGAAGAAGGCATCCCATAATTAAGATACTCAGAAGATTGAGGGTCATCTATCTAATGTGTAGGCTATTGATCATTGTTCAAAAGACAAAGTTGGAGATAAAGAAAATTGTAATGAAGAGCGATCTACAAGTAATTTGTTGTTTCGTTGTAACTGTAGGAGAATGTGTCATCTATCTCCTAGATGTTCATATGCATTTTTTGAAGAAAGATATAGATGTACATCTAGTAGTAGTGAAAAAATACCTTGTAACACTCCCTCCCGCCCCCTCGGAGCCTCCAAGCTAGATGGGAGGTGTTACTTTTCCCTAACCCAACTTCCATAATCTCATCATGGAATTGTGGTTACAAAATTTCTCCTTTCCCCAAAGTTAGCAAAATTAAGTTTAGGGAAAGGAGAAATTTTGTAACCCCATTTCCATGGTGAGACCATGGAATTTGGGTTAATGCCAAGTAACACATCCTATCCAGCTTGGAGGGTTCGACGGGGTGGGAGGGAGCATTAGAGAGTGGTATCAAAGCATTAGGTTCAATACTAGACCTTTAGAGATAAGTAGGGACTCTAACACAACACAATAGCGTGTTAGGATTTGTCATAGAGTGTGATACTCATATTAATTGATTTTGTGTGATGATTGTAGGATGTGTGGTGTGAGTATTGGTTTTGACATTATTAACGTTCTAACTTGAGAGGTGTGATGTTTCAAATAACTTTACACCAGTAGACTTATAGTAGTATACCAAGGTGATGGGTAAGAATATGTAATTATGTTTTGGATTGTCTAATAATTGAATGTGTATGATAACACATAATAAGACACTGAGGATAGTAAAGAATAAGAGACAAGTAGTAGATTGGTGAAATATAGTACTGATAGGTCCCAACATGGTCAGGAAGAAGAGTCAATAGAGAAAAGGAGAGAAGAGGGTTATCTTGATTGGATGGATAATCTAAGAAGTCTAAGGTTGGATCTAAGGAGTTGCATGGATAACAATGAGAATATTTTTAGGGCCGATGAAAAGTAGGAAAAATTGAATTCATTATACTAGAAATCTTGCCAGATCTATAGAGACAAAAACAAGATGACCTAGGAGATAATTACAAGTTTAAGTAGAGTCCATCAGGACTTGGAATACAAAATTTAAAGGTTGATGGTGCAGATGGTAGAAAATCCTAGAAAATACACATGAGGGGAAGTGAAGACATAGTGAGCGGTGGAACTCCTCTAAGTACTCTAGAGAGGAAGATGGACAATTATGAGCAATTATCTAACACTGAAACAAAAATACATTCCCCAAAAATAAGGAGGGAAAAGTATTTTATGACAGAAGGCATCAAGAAGACAAAGCCTCCTACATTTTATGGAGAGGTGAAGAAGGCTAGAGAAGCAAAGGCATGGTTTCTCAGGATGAAGAAGTATTTTAAGTCCATAATTACTTTGAGAACTTGAAATCAAGAGTATCCATTTTTAGTTTGGAGGGAAATGCTGATATCTAGTGGGAATATGTAAGGAATATGAAGGATATTAGAGAGAAGGATTTGTCTTGGGAATGATTTGAAATATACTTCAAGAAGAAGTATATATTTGAAGAGTACTATTATAAAAAGGCCAAAGAGTTCTACGGGCATAAACTTGGGAAGTTAATAGATGATGCATATGCTACCTCATTCGTAGAGTTGTTAAGATACGTGCCTTATGTTATATACCTAGGGGGGGTGAAATGTT
>APFE030520627.1:0-10201 GCA_000404065.3 Pinus taeda
CCTAGTGTGCACTCCAAATAAGAAAAATATTCATGCCAGTGATGAGATTACTTAAAAATAGTACAGATACAAATAGGGCTAGGAAAAATGAGCCTTTATGGTGCAACTTAGTGGGTAATGAACAAATTTAGTAGCAAAAGGAAATACAATAATATTAATTAGCTGGAGGATTATGATTAAGTTCATGACCAGAAACAACATAAAGAATGCACTATGGAAAAAATTAATCTTAGTTAATATAAGAGAATTCTAGAGATACCATTGACTAGTACCCTTCCTGAGGCCAAGACCAAGAATATAGATTTCATTCCATCTTTCTTAGAGATTGAAATACCGAATTAATGGAGAGAAAGTCAAAATATGGCCCAGATCAAAATACAAGAATTAAACAGAGAAAATTACAAACAGTCCATTATAAACAGTACATAACACTAAACTACATATGAACAATCCGATATCTCTCTCTCATTTAGTCAACAAATACATAGAATAAGTAAATCAACAACTTTATAGTATGAACAAAGTTCTCTGTTCCAGTCAAAATTCAACAAAAGGAAATATAGCCGACGTGGCTAGTACGGGGACAACCAGAAACATAATACATTTTACTAGAGACTAAGAGCACTAAATCAGTTATAGACTGAGATTGGAGGCTAAAAATTACTCTAACATAAAGAACAATAATCACAAGTAAATGATCCTCTAGCATGCCCTAGGTCTACGACGAAGCAAGTATTGACACACAAGTAGGAGACTCAAATCTGCGACCATTAATGCCAAGGGAACCATAGAAATGTCTCCAGGAATCAAAATAAACCCAAGATATAAAACTATCCTGATTCAACGAAATGAGAGCATGAGGAGTACTATTGCAAGAGAAAAACCCCATGGAGCGGATAAATTGGAAACGAAGGGACCACCAACTTGGAATAAGAAGAAAAAGTATGAATGAGGTCTGTCTAATTCCACCGGGAATGTGCAAACAAAAATTTGCCATTGAGCTTACCTGGGCCATGCATACAAAACCTAGTTACTCAAAAGTAAACCCTTAACACATCATTGAGCACACAAAAAATGTGAGTGAAACAAAAGATTTTTATCTGAAATAGCACTAAGAACGAGAATATCAACCAACCACCTCAAGAGAGGACTAATATAATGATCCAAGTTAGGTATCAGCAAACAAACCCAACTTAAAACTTGTTGAATCATAGATGAAACCATGAGTCAAGTCATATAGGTAGTGAGAGGTATACTCACACAGAAGAAAATTACAATCATTGCAACCCCTTAGATATTCGTTGCACAACAAAGCAAGAAAGCATAAATTAGCAATCAATATTAAGCCTTTGTCGAAAGCTGGAAACTGGCAAGAGTATGTTAGGAAAAAAAATTGACAGAGACTGTAGAGAAAAAGGGAGTTACGTAATTCATAAGGGTGATATAACCAAGCCGATTACAAGCATCACCGTTGTTTGAAAATCTTCCATATATAGGTAGTGGGGTAGGATTTCCTGTGAATGTTGAAGACGAGGTTCCGTTAACAGTTGGTAGCAGAGATGAAGGGAACTCCTATGGTGGCAGTACCTCAAACCTCATTAGGGAATTAGAATTTCAAGCAGAAGGATGATACCCTCACTCTGTCCCAACCTCCAGAAATACCAAGAATGGCGAGAATGGCATATTTGGGAAACCAAATACGGCTAGGGTTAGGCATAAGGAACCATCGTCGTAGATCTAAAATGAGTGGATATCTACCCTCGATTCAACCTTGAAACCCTCAGCCTCAAGATATGTACCCACCTACCAGGATTGCATGAGTCAAGTTATACAGCACCGACGAGTTTTCAATTGACAAGAAGGTAGGCACCATAAGGCATGCTAACCAAGCTAGCTGGTGGGAGGGAAGGGATTTGATTGCAAACTCACCAGAGGGAAGGAATGGGTAAGTGTTCCACCTAAGCAGAGCACCAGTCGATAAGGATGAGGTCGATGTACTAAGTGTGAGGGATGGTGGGGGTAGTTAGGAAAGCCTAGTAAAGGGTGCATACGTCAGAAATGGAGTGGGGTTCGGCTATGTTTATGTATAGTTAGATAGATTGATAGTTTAAATAGAAATGAAAGGTAATACACCGAGGGCTTAACTAAATTTATATATAGAAATTATATTGTGCACCAACCATTTTAAACAATATATAACATGCTTGTATATAATACTATATAACAATGACTAATGATTTTTTTTTTTTTTGGGTATAGTTAGAGCTTCATTACAAACATAAATTGGCTCCTCAAACCAAAAATGGTCCGTTTCATACTAGTCCATTTAATGTAGCCCCTACCACATCCCCCTAGGGTACATTTTGCAAGACCAACTCACATGCTTCAACAAACTATCGTGTACTTCAAAATACACACTGTAGCAAGACTCTTTTTATAGAGGTAGGGCACCCAAATTCCTCTTCCTCACTTGTAGTTGTTTCTCTTGACATTCCTATCGAGGTAGACCCCTCTTGCATCCTCATGACTAGTAATGAAGCTGGCACCTATGTTTACCTATATTTACCCATAATTGTCTAATAAAACATGATTTGGTGACTCTTATCCTCAAGAATGGGAGTCAAAACAATCTTATGGCATACGAACATGTTCACTACCTTAAGCTTCCCACTTCTCCACACCCTAACCCATATCATCTAGGCTCTATTCAAAAGGATGGCCCTTATGTTACTGTCTCCCAACATTGTATCCTCACCTTTTCTATTGGTCCTTTTTAAGATACTGTGATATGTGATGTTTCTCCTCTACATTGTGTTGATTTATTACTAGGTGTCCAATACCAATAGGGCCAAGGCATTGTTTATCATGGTAAAGATCACAAATACCACCTGCAACATGAGGATCTCACCGACGTGCTCACATCCTCAACCCTCACATTAAACCAACCTCTTACTAGAAAATATTGCATTGAGAAAGTCAATATAAATCAATGCATTTCTTTGTGTTTGGTTCACTCTATCAAGCTAGAAAACAACACCAACCTAATACCTCCTACCATGGCTCCACTAGAGCCTACAAATGTCTTGACCAAACCCATGGGGTTGAATGACACATTCTCTAGTGAACACCAAATCGATCTTATTATAGGTCTTTCCTTATCCAATGACCCATCCTTTTTCGTTGCTGGAAAACAATCTATTAGATCTGATTCATCAAAGAAACATGTTGTTTCCAAATGTTGGATTGGACACAGAAATACGTGGGTTTTCAAGGGATATGAAGCCTCCATGCATGGTAATAATGGGGTTTAAGAAAATCCATAAATGGTAGCAATGGATGAAATTCCAAGTTCAAATTCTAGTAGCAAGAGTGCCACAAAAGCTAGGGCAAAGCCACTATCAACAACCTTTTCATAGAGTGTGGACACTGTATTCAAAAGAAAGAAAATGAATGAATAATGACAGTCAATAAAGGGGCTTATTATCAAATATTTGAAGGGCATTTTTGTGGAATATTCCATTGTAGAAGGATAATATTTTTCATGCTCTCAAATTCATGCTACTTTCTATGAAGGAATAATTTCAAGAACTCACCGCTCAACGCCTCTGATGGGAAAACCTAAAAAGAGTTTAGTTGTTCCACAGGGGAAATTATCATTGAGAAAAATGACACTAGTGTGGGGTGCCAATGTGACTCCTAAATTATCATATCATATTTATTGGAAGGGACACACACCAATCCATACCAAATGGATAGCAATAGAAACATGGAAGCACACTTTCCTTCATTTGGTGGAGGAAGATGTGGGGCTTCCCACTCTAAACAGGGAGGAATCGGGAAACCAAGCAAGTTTCATCAATCATAAACTTATAACTAATTGGGCTACAAGGAAAAATCACATTTCTTTCTTAGCAACATCTAAAACTTACAGAGAAGGAAACATAGAAAAACCTAGTAGAGATGGAAACATCTCTATAGTAGTTTTATTTAATATTGTAATTTATTTATATCTCATATAATTTAAAATAAAAAATTAATAGGGAGAATATTTTCATTGTTTATAAAATTCTCATCTCTCCCTCATAATAAGATGGTGTTATTGTTTTCCAAAACATCTGTGTTATTCTCTCATTTCAGAATATTTTTAGATGTGCATGTAGATCATGCAATGTAGCATAGTCCCTGCCTCTACTACTAATTAAGTGGGGTAATGATAGTTAAGTGGTGTATGCATTTATTTCTCCACACATGGTTCCTCCACATAGCTTCCTTGTAAAGCCACTTCCATATAAATTTCTTCACATTACCACTTTTTCACATGCTTCCTCCACACAACTTTGCACAACGACCTGCATTTATCTCTATCAAAAGTATGATTTCAATCCCATCGACTGTAATCTCTAAACTATTTCTAATTAAATGTGGTCTTTGTTGACTCTAATCTCTAAGATATTTCTAATTAAGTGGTGTCAGGGTCGAATGTGATATCTAAATTGTCCCTAATTAAGTGGGGTTCATGTTTCTTTCTATACACATGCTTCTCCACATAACTTCCCCCACACAACCACCTTCCAAAAAAATTCCTCGAGAATGCCACTACCATACAGGCCTTCTATGCAAAACTTTGTGCAACCACCTATGCATAGGTTCCTCCACACATGTGCGCTGAACTCCATGAGTGTAAGTAATTATTCTACATCTTACTCTATTTTCCCATGAATTAGAATTGCTTCACAAAGAGATCCACGGCCATGCATGTAACATAATTATTATTAATATATTAAATGTTGAAGATATTTCATGCTCACTGATGAAATGTTTTCAGTTTCTTTGTTCCGCAAATAGAGTTACCTTATTATAATTTTCCTGATTACAAAAAAAATCGCAAAAACCCAATCTAAGAGCCTGACTTTTTGCATATATAATATACAATAAGTAGTAATGTGATACATAGATCATATACAATGTATCATTGTGCTTCTAGATGTATTGGAAAATAACTATAACGTTAAGCTCTTTTCAGACAATATACTTTTAATCTTTTCAGTTTTTTAATGATTTTTGCATTTATCGAGGATTTTTTCTCCTTATTTTTATTTTCTAAATATATTTTGCACAAAGCTCCACACAAGTGGAGCTCCATAAAATACTCATCAATTGTGAGGAGAAAGTTTTCAAGCTTTCATCATGTGGATCTTGTTAGAGTTGGTATTTTCCGTCCTCCATTAGAGATCAAAACTCTTTCTGCATTTCATTTTTAGGTGTCTCACTCCATTCACTCAACTGCATTCTGCTAGAGGCATGCCATAATCTGACGGAAGGGTCTTGTCAGTTCATTCCCCTCATGTTTTGTACCTGTTGGCTTAGGTATTTTCATCAAAGTTATTAAAATCCATGACTAAATGTTTGATATTTTAATGGAAAAGACTCATTTCAGTCATTAGGTCCAGTGTTCGCAAATTTTTGTTCTCAAAGTGCTTCAATAATACTTACAGGCCAGAGGAAGGGGCAATAATTGAGTTAAATGATGTTTCTGAGCAAGAAAAGATGAGGTTTGGAAAACTGAGAGAGGTTTTTGTCCATAATGGTCCACGGAAGAAAGACCTCCTTCAATTTTTACACAAGTGTCATGGCTTTATAGAAATGTCAAAAATACAATTGCCTCGGGAGAATTGATGCACCTCTAAAGTGACCTTGGGAAAATCACGTTTTCTCCTAGCTTGGTTAGCCAAATGAATTTATTAATGGGTAAAATGATAACTAGACACAAGGATCTTTCCAATCAGTTATGATGAGCTAACTTTGGAGTTGAGGAACACCTTCAAAAGTTGATTGCAACAGCACTCTGCCTTGAGGCAGCCTCATCCGGCACATTTTGACCAGTCTTGGGAGATTTCATTTTTTACAGGGAAAATTAACTCCAATTAGTAAAATTCAGATTGTGATGACAAAGAAAACCTTGTACTAAGTCCCATGAAAGAGAACTCTGCTGCTGAAATCATCAGGGATGAAGAAGATAGAGTTTTGGATCCAAATGTTCTCATGTCATCAGAACATAGTCTTTATGAAAGGGAAATCCAGTCAACTCATGAACAACAAGATGAGATCTTTGCTAAAGCAAGTGAAAAAGTTCCTATGGATGAATTTATGGTAGATGATAGAAATGTTATTGTTAGATTTCAAGAAACATTTGAAGTTTCTCTTCTCATGATTGATGAATGTGATGAATGTAATGAGAATCTGGCTATCATATCGTATGAAGATGACCTACCATATATTCAGACTTCAGAAGATCAGACCATTTAGGATTCCCTTTCAGATTCCTCCTCATATGTCTCATGTTTTGAAATGTTCTTTGAAAAGGAGGTTTGTTCATCCACTTGTTCAGAATTTTTTGAAGACCCGGAACATACTCTTATTTATGAAGAAAGACTAGAATCAAGAGAAAAAGATACCTTATTTTTCCAGTAGGAGGTAAATCTTCAGGTTTTTCATCATCCAATGGAAAATCTGTTGTAGTCAGCAGTGAAGGTGATTATTGCAGTATCCAATGATGAAAGAGATCATGGTCAACTGTGTTTTTGGATGCCCAGTTACCAATATTTGTAGTTGACCAAAAGATCTGATCAGGAGAATCAATCAAGTAGACATCTACTTGATTGGTTACATTGGAAGGGAGATTAGACATGATTGTACATATGGCATTAGTACTTAGGTGGCTGTCATCATGATTTTAAACCCTCGAACCTTGATGGACTGCTGCCATGGAAACAAGTTTTGTAAGTTGTTATGAAACTAGCTCAAGAAAAGATAGAAAAGATAGATCAACATCGTAGAAATTCAGCCTCTTCGAGGGGGAAACCTCCTTTACATTACATACATGAATAGTTCTTGGATGATACAAATGACAAGACCTCCTTTCTATATATAGGAGTCTAAGGAGTCACAATATAACCCAACCAACCTAACAATAATAATACAAAGCCACAAAAATAACAATAGAGGGATTCTATGGGGCATAGGTAAAGAACAATATGGGGGTAATAGGGGCACAACAATATTAATAAGGGTACAACTACCATAGTAAAGGGGTAATACAGTAATATAGGGACCCAACATGGCCATCTCCTTCAAAAAAAGTGTTGTCCTCAACGCGTGAGTAGTTTGGATAATTCTGTATAAAATTCTCATCCTCCATGTGGAATCTTCCACAGATAAGTTCATCCACTTAATAATATACTCAGAAATTGATCCGTTTCGTAGCTGCCAGATCTTGCTTTTGTGACTGCTTCTGGTTCAATATAATTTGTTCTTTCCTCGTCAAGTTCTGGCATATGTTTGAACTGGAGCTTGTTGCCTATAACCTCCTTAAACATGAAACAGGAAAACTGGGTGCAATCGAGAAGCTGGAGGAAGCTCCAATTTGTATGCCATAGTACCAATCTTTTGCAACACCTTGTACGGACCATAGTACTTTGGTGATAATTTATTATCCTTCTTAGCTTGCTTGAGGGACATTTTCTTATATGGTTGTAGCCGTAGAAATACCCAATGACCTACAACAAAACTTCTTTCGCTGCGATTTTGATCTGCTTGTTGTTTCATTCTATTATGTGCCAACACGAGGTTATCCTTTAAGAGTTGGAGGACTTGTTTTTGATGTTGGATGTGATGTTCCACTGCTTGAACCTTAGAATTTTCGCGTCAATATGATGTGATGGATGGTGGTTCATACCCTTAAAGTGCCATAAATGGGGTCATTTTTGTGTTGTATGGATGGAAGTGTTATACCACCGTTCAGCCAGAGGCAACCATTTGACCCATTGTGTCTATTTATCAGATACAAAGCAACGAAGATATCCTTCCAAACATTTGTTTACTATTGAAGTTTTCCCATCAGATTGAGGATGATAAGATGAGCTATGAGCTAACTGAGTACCATGATAAGAAAATAATTCTATCCAAAAATTTCCAATGAAAATGGGATCTCTGTCACTTACAATAATCTTTGGATTTCCATGTAGCTTTTGAATTGTTTCCATAAATGCTGTGGAAACTGTACTAGCTTTAAATGGATGTGATAATGCACAAAAGTGTGCATACTTGGTAAGTCTGTCAACTACAACCATGATGACACTCTTTCCCTCAGACTTGGGTAAACTTGTCATAAAATCCATTGAAACCTCCTCCCAACGTTGGCTTGGAATGGATAAAGGTTGTAATAGACTTGGTGTCTTAATTGTTTCAACTTTATTTTGTTGGAAAACCAAACATTCCGCAACAAACTTTTGAATATCTGATTTAAGGCCATCCCAAATAAATTCCTTCTTAACCCTATGGTAAGTTTTTAAAAATCCTGAGTGCCCTCCTAAGGGAGAAGCGTGCAATTCTAGAAGAATCTTTTGTTTGAGTTGGGAATTCTTACAGAGGTATAAGCGATATTTGTACCATAACGAATCGTTTTTTCAACTAAATGTATCAAATGTACTGGAATCTTGTTGTAACTTTCGAATAAATGCCCACACTTCTTCGTCATTCTTCCATTCCCACCTTGCTTCATTTATCCAATCTGGTTGGATAATAGAAATGGCGCACAACAATGCTTCCACATCCTCATCCTTTCTTGAGAGTGCATCTGCCACAACATTTTGCTTCCCTTTTTTGTAGACGGTTTCAAAGTCATAACCCAACATCTTTGTGACCCAATTTTGTTGTTCTTCAGAGGATAATATTTGTTCTAAAAAGTATTTAAGGCTATCATGATCCGTTTTTACCTTAACGTGTCTTCCCATTAGGCAGGGTCGCCATTTCTTAAGTGCATGTAGTATTGCCAACATTTCATTCTCATAAATAGCTTTGTGTAAATACTTTCCCTTGATTGGACAACTTTCGAAAGCAATGGATCTTTCATCTTGCATTAAAACAACACCAATTTCGTTTCCTGAAGCATCACATTGCTCAATAAAGGTTTTTGTGAAGTCTGGTGTAGCTAAGACTTGTGCTTGGCACATTGCCTCTTTAAGATGTTCGAAGGCCTTTATTGCTTCTGGAGTCCATGAAAATGCATCTTTCTTCAATAATGTTGTTAGAGGTGATGCTATTTTCCCATAATTCTTAACGAACTTGCGATAATACCCTGTCAACCCGATAAATCCTCGCAGATGCTTTATGGATGTGGGGATTTTCCATTCCTTAATGGCTTTAATTTTTCTAGGGTCTACCTTAACTCCTTCATGATATACAATATGACCTAGATATTCCACCTCTTGTACTCCAAAGAAACATTTGGATCTTTTTGCCGGACACATGCACCATGATCCATCCTTCTTGTGCACTAATACTACTGGAGTAGAGAAATAACTTTGACTCGGTTGAATTATACCAGACTCTAGCATTTCTGCAACCATACGTTCAATTTCACTCTTTTTGGCATAGGGATATCTGTACGGCCTGATGTTTGGAGGAAAACTTCCTGAAATCAGATGAATAGCATGACCATGATCACGAATAGGTGGAATACCTTAGAATGATTGTTCAATACTTTTTGGAGATCTAGAGAAATAGATGATTCTAATGTGGGAACATCTAACGAACATAATTGTGCAATTACACCCCTTTTTTCCTTTTTTAGAAGCTTTGTCATACCGTTAGAGCTGATTATATTTCTTGTTTTCCCTGCAATACCCCTTAATTCAACTTCCTTTCCTTCCATATAAAATTTCATGAAAATTTCTTGAAACTTAAAAGCTATTGTACCCAAGGATTGTAGCCATTGGACTCCTAGTACAACATTAACACCTCCCATTCGAATACAAAGCATTGGGCTAGTCAATACATATCCTCCCATCGATAGCTTGATATTATGGCACTTTCCAAAGCAATTTATTGTTCCTCCATTTGCAACCATCACTTGATACTCTGGTGCTTGATATAGTAAGCAATTCAATTCTTTTGCTACCTTACAATCAATAAAACTGTGGGTACTTCCTGAATCAATCAACACTATTACCTTTTTCTTCTTCATTTGTCCTTCTATCTTGATGGTTTGAGGAGTGGTAATTCTAGCGAATGCATTACAAGATATGGTCGGGTTCATTTCTTCTTTATCTAGGCTTTGTTCCTAGAGTATATCCTCTTCTTTTGACCTTTCTTACTCCTTTTCTTCTTCCTCTTCGCAATCTATGTAGAATAATTTCTTCTC
>APFE030520628.1:0-10696 GCA_000404065.3 Pinus taeda
AGACTTCATAATGAGCTTCCCTTCCAAATTTGGGGCTTTAAGCTTGTAATAACGTTACCTCCCTAGGTAGGAGGGGCTAATAAACAACCCTATTAGGCGTTCCCAACCCATAAGGGGAAAGACAGGTCCAAGGTACATCCTTCAATTAATACAGGTCATGTGAATAATGATGATATGGATAGGGATACAGGGGTCTCAAAGCCAAATGCCATGGGTTCAAGGATGACAATGATGAGGGATGTCCACTTATTTGGGTGTATAGATGTAGGAGTGAGCAATCGTGGATACATGACTTACCCTGGCCTTGGTTTTTCTACTGTTATTCATTTTCCTTTTTCCTTTTCTTGTTTTTTCTTTGTATTGTTGCTCGGGGCTCCAGGAGATGAGAGCATGTTGTGTATGATATAAGCAGTTATTATCCCCTTAGGGTGGGGCAATTCATTGCCCACCAAGGGTTAGGATGTGCATGGGTTCATTAATGATGTGTGGGCTTTCATGGGGCCCTAGGAACCAAGGTGATGGCATTAATGATAAGGGGTAGAGCTCATGTTTGGGTTTTTCCCATGTGCTATTTTAATGTCATGACCATCTTTTGCATTTTACAATATTCTTTTCCTTTGTTTCTTGCTTGTGGCCATGATATGCTCTTAACGTTCTTTTAGCGACATCAACCTCTAGGGCAATAGTTCTAGGCCGGACCTAGACATGTGGATAAGAGGAGGGGGTGTAACAGTGCCTTGTGGACCCAGTCGTCATATGAACCCAGAGAGGGAAGATGATGGAATAGGGTTTGTAATGTGTGGAGGGGAGTGAAAAATGTGAAATGGGAAAACAAGACCATGCTACCAAAATTGGGGTTTCCCAAGTAGTGCTCTTCCTGAAGCTATAAGCTAATAGGGGAGATCCCATGGGACTAGGATTGAGGATTAACCCCCATTTAAGGTGAGGGAACAAAACTACAGTCAAAACTCCGTCTTCCAAGTCACCCAATAATCCATGCCCAATATGCCCAAGGAAAACAAGCATAAGCACTTGATTGCACGATGAAAAACATACCTTTAGGATTGGATTGTCCACCTCCAAAAATATGCTCTCGGTAGATGGGCGAGGGGACATATGACTGGCTTAGAGAATGGAGATCAAGTGGCACAATATATTGGCTGCATTGGTGGCTGTCAGGGGTTGTTGGCTGGTGACTAAAGAGATGTCATAGGAGAAACGTTCTCATATGGGGTCACCCATGTTGGTGGGTAACATAGCCCAAGCTTTGGGTGCCTTACCCACAGGTATTCAAGCCATTTGAGAAGTATATTGACCCCCACAGGTGAAGCTTTGACAACAATGGGACTCCAAGCAGCTGTAGAGCATCACACACACCCTTGGGCACTTTCGCCACTCAAAGTATTTTGACACTTTACCTCGCATTTGATGACTTTTGGGATGATGCACCTGCACCCAACCTGCCCCTAGGCTAGCCTTAGCACTTTGAGAGGGATGGTAGTTGATCTAGGGCGCAAATGAGGATGGTCTCACCCCTTGAGACATGGGATGGCTAGCACCACCTTGGAAGTCCTTAACATTGGAGCAGAGACTGGCACTATGGCTAGTTAGAGACCCATGAGAACCATCTTTTGGTGCCCAAATTGGATTCTAGGACCATAGTATGTATTGACAGAGACCTCAGCGCCAACCCTCAGGGGATGATTTTTAGAGGCTTCTACATCCTGCTTGGCACGCAAAAGCCTCAACGCATGCCAATTCGAGCTCAATGCATAGATGACGTCAACATTTTAGCCCTATGACTCACATGTGTGTGAAAATCATGTTATTTTGTTCTAAGTTAGTGCTTTGGCTTGTAACCCAATGCATTATTGTGACTTTACTTGTTTTTCTAGGGGCTTTCATGCTAATTAGACATTATGCCTCCTCATTTAAATAGAGGAGAGGATCATTTGTAAAATCATCATCTCTTGGAGAATTCAGCCTCTCTTAGGAGAATTTTGACCTCTTGTTTCTTGGCAAGATGTGATCTATGGAATATACTTTTCATATTGGAGCTATTTTTCTTGTCTTTGAAGAAGTTATCTTGGATCAATGATGGATTATTTACGCATTTCATTGTGTAAGTAAGCTTTCTTGTTGAATAATTTTTCATTTAATGTCTAATATATGGAATGCAATGGTTATCTAGGGTTTTTCTACTATGCCCTAATTTGTTGAAATTAAATTGCATAACATATATGTAGCATCATTGTGTGCATTACTCATACATGGAATGTGAATGATATCCCTTGTGGGAACTCATGTTGTAGTTGTCCCAAGTGTGTTTGATTTATCACAAAGGTAATAGTTAGGGTTTTGATTGTTAGGGCATCAAAATCTCCTTACTCCTTTGCAAGATCTATCTAATCTTAAGCATCCATAGACTCCATCAACCCTTGGATTAGGCACTAGCCATCCTTTGCTGGTGATCAAATCAATTTTCATCCATATTTTTTTTTTCTCTCTTTGCCCAATTCAACCCTCTTAAGGCTAGGCGACCAACTAGGGCATAGAGAAAATTAGCTAAGAAGAGGAATTTTTGGACTTGAAGAGTCTAAATGTCAAGGGAAGAGTGTTTGCCACAAAATCACTCACTTTGGTAGGCATTCACTTCAATTTTGTCGATAAATTTATTTTCAGTAGTTGTTTTCCCTAAGCTAAAACCATAGTTTGGTTCTAGCTTCAACTTGGGGGCTTATTTGAGGGTTTCATGTACCTTAGACTTCTTGGAATACATTGTAGGAAACCTTTTCTTTGCACCTTGAACTTTGGTCATTCCAACTCTCAACCTATCCATCAAGCCCTAAGTTCGAGGTTGCCTTAATTTGGCCTCTTTCAAGTAAAGTGAACTGCCTCCTCTTAAATCCTTGTGTTAGTTTTTGGATAGTATGGTAGCATCAAATAGGTATTTTAGTCTTGATTTGTGTCTAAGAGGCTAAGGAACACAAGATCTCCAAAACCTAGAAAAGGTTTAAGGAGAAAACACCTAGAGACTATTCAATTAAATTAATTGACCAATAATTAAAAATGCCTAAGTCTAATTTAGGAAAATTGATTAAATAATGGGAATTAATTGAGAAGATCGACTAATGCTCTAGAGACTTCTAGAAAATGACTTGGATCAAGTCTAAGATGATCTTACCCATCGATCACGATTAGGTCTTGGTTGTGGATGCTCCAGCGAGAGATTATAAGAGCAAATCGATGGGATGGAGAAAGACACAAGTGGGAGAGAAAGTTAGCCAAGGCAGATCAAACTACCCAGTGCACAGTGATTCAGCGAGGGAAGAGTTCAAGCCAGAGAGAGAGCATTAGAGAGGGAGTAGCAAAAGATTTAAGAGGAGGATTCTAGGGAATTTCCTATTGTTTCTCTAGTGTCAAATTGGCAAGAGAAGGGAGGCCGAATTATCTGCAAAGAGGGCTACAAAAGCCTGTCTAAGCAGTCAGAAATCCCATTGTGAGTTGCCGTAAAGAGGTCGTTTCAGTTGCCAGAGGTCAGGAGATCATTTAGAAGGCAGGGTGAATCTTTTCTAGGGGTAGAGGGAGGCAGGACGACTAGCTTGGAGCCAGTTTGTAGGCAGTGCGAGTTATTCCGGGCCAACAATGCACATTTCTGGCAGAGTGGGAGTTGCCAGTGAGGAGCGCGAGTAGGCTAGTGGAGGCTAAGTTGATTTGCAGAGGGAGAAAATTATCTCCCAAATATTTTGTCAGTGTGTTTACCAGAGGATTTCCAGTTGGGCATCCAAATTATTGTACTCTCAGAATTTGTGTCATAATAATAAAATAAACCCTCATGTGCTGCACTGATTTTCCCTTCGAGGTTTTTTTGGGGACTTTTCAGTCCAAAAATATTGGTGTCATTTTTATTGTGTATGCATCTATTTCTAAGTTCCTTATTTACTTCAATATATTTATTTTGTGAAGAATTGCAATGTGATTTATCTATTAATTGCTGTAAACAATTAAATTGCTAATCAGTTAGGAGAATAAACTCCAATTGCTGCAATTTCAAGGAAATTTCACATGGTATTAGAGCGTTTTTTTATCAGATCTAAGGCTCAAAGGCGAAAATCAACAGATCGTGTAGTTTCATAGGGAGATTTGAAGCGCAGGATTCAGATCTGCGCAGGCAAGCCAGGTAGTGCGAATTGCTGGGTAGGAAAATCGATTTCCAGAGGCAAAGTGCAAGAAAGGCTCGGATTGCCCAAATAAAGTTCCAACAGGTAGTGTGGTTGCCAGAACGCAGTTTCGGTGAACATATCAGTTGCTTTGTTGAGAAGATATGGGCACAGAAGATTTGTAGTTGCAGATCTGCGCTGGGTAGGAAGAGAAGATCCGAGATTTCGAGATTTTCTTAGAGGGTTTCTAATTTTTCAGCTTTTAGGAGGAGATCTGTGATTTCTAGCAGTAGTAGGCAGCGTTATACTTGCCAACCCAGTCATTGCATGCTACAGGTGCAACAATACATGTACCAGATTTCGGAGAAGGACTTCCAGAACTTAGAGCGAGTTACCCAATAGAAGCAACAGGTAGTGCAAGTTATGGTTAGGACACTAGAGACGAGAGTAAGATCAGATCTGCTAGTGCATGAACAAATCTGCTCATTACTAAGGGAGTAGAGTAGCAAAAGGAAGGCCGAGAAGGAAAGAGAAGGATATTTCCAGATCCAGTCTTCAGTTTATTTGAGTTTTATGAGATGGCTTTAGCAGGACTTAGGGATCAGGACAGACTTGACAAAGCCTCTAATTTTGGCTTCTGGAAGGCCAGGATGTGGTCTGAAGGAGTTCGTGACAAACATCATGGTAGAGCCAACAGATCTACATTAGCTGGCAGCCTTCAAGAAAGAGACGACCAAGACTAAGTGGATGGTCCTAGATGGGGTTGTGAAAATTCCTATACTCAAAGAACCCCTACTGCAACAAATCTGAATTTACTTCTCCTACTTGATTCTAATATACATTATCAAGTTATTTTATGAAAATACTGAAGTAAATTACTTCTGCAGCCTACACCAATTAATTTGATTAGATGAAACAAGAGATTGAGCAAAGAACAAGATACATAGGACACCGTTATTTTTGGAAAAAATAGTCCCCAGAAAAAACCAGTGCAGGAAAACCGATGTAACAACTTTGAGGGTTTTATATTATTAAGTAGTAGCTCTGAATACAATACTAGATGCCCTCTCGACAATCCAGTTACAGAGAAATATATTGGCGGAAAATTGAGTGAGATTACCTCACTTCACTCGACAGATTCCGGCTGATTTGGCAGCAAAACTGGCTAACCCCGACTATCTGTGCGTTGGCCCTGCGTCAGCCTTACAGGCTATGTGTTAGCCCTGCGTTGTCTCTTCTGCCTCGTGGAGCTTCTGTGCCAACCTCTCCCAGCTCTTTTGGCAGTTTCAGATTTCTGCGTGAGAGCAGGTTCACTTATGCTCTGGCCCTTCTAGGTTTGCGTCAAGATTGCTAGGGCCCAAATTGGCCCAGCGTCAGTCCCTCTAGATGCTGCGTTGCCTCCATTAGTGCCTCTCTGCCTCTTTGACCTGTATTCCCGAACTATCCCTACCCCTCTGTTGCAGAATGATCACTTAGTTCGAATTTCTCAACTTCCTAGCCCTAGAAATTTCGAACTCTAGATCAATTCATTCTCTCTGTGTATTTCTAAATGAACCCCAAGCCTCCTTATAATTTTCTCGTTGGGACTTCAACGACTGAGATTAAGTCTCTAATCAATGGCTAAGATTAAAAATTGACTTGGTCTGCTTTCTATAACATTCTCACCCATATTTTGATTAATACCCATTAATACTTTAATTTTCTTAAGTTTAGACTTGGAACCCCATTAAAAATATTAATTATTTTAATAAAATACAATCAGGCTGGAATTTCACCAAGCCATTTCTACGTTCTTTATAACTCATGTGCCTTAGCCTCTCCACTAATTTTCATTGCTAGAGCATATCTGATGCTACTTGTTGACCACTATGTGTCAACTACCCATAGCAGTACACCCTCTTTTTTCGCAAAAGGGATAGCGCTTGATTGACGTGTCCATGCCATTCGACTATCATCATTAGCCCGATCATGTTATGTTATAAACCCAGTCTGCATGTGTAAATTGTAAATAATCTTAGCAGATCTGTGTCATGTATGTATTTGCCTAGGTAAACCTAATCTTCTAGTGATGATCTACGTTTCAGAAGGTTTTTTGTCTCACCGACCCATAGTCGGCAGAGTTTTCCTTCAGCCTAACCCCAAAGCCGGAATGGATTTTGTCATTAGAATCTTAGGGGAATCCTAGTGTGCTTTGAGTCTATGTAAAAGTGATTTGGGAATAATCCTAACTATTTGGTTAGGTTATTACAAATCGCTGGATCTGCTAGATTATGTTTGTGTCACAGAACTAGGTAGTCTGTGAGGGTCTATGTCAAATTGGTTTTCCCCCTTGAGATGTAAAAATGTAAAAATCGTGATGTAAAGTGTCTTGAGGGTTAGAAAATGTTTTATCCCCTCATAAGTCCTAGGTCCTAGGTGATTTTTCCAAAGGCTATGTTCGAGGGTCCCTTTAAATAAAAAATATATATAAAAAATAAAAATAATAATAAATAATAAATAAAATAAAAAAATAAAATAAAATAAAATAATAAAAAGTCAAAAATTTTTGAGGAAATAAATGCAAAATTTTAATTTTTTATGTTAAAATATGAAATTTCCTCAACATTTAAAATTTCGACGGATGAGATTAAAAGAGATTTTGATCCTCATCGACAGTCGAGATCACTTTGACTTGGATCACTCGAACTAGTTGTTGGGAAATTTTTCTTTAAATAGGGTGTCAGGGGTCATTTGAGATCATTCGATCGATGACTTGTGCTTAAGAAAGCTCTCTTGTAGTCATTTTTCATGTGCAATAAAGAAAGACTTTGGGGTTGAAATCTTGCTGGTGTTACTCTTCTAGAAATGCTGTAAGATGTTTTATTTCTATGCATAAATTTAATTTCAGCCATTGATGATAGCTTGATGAAGAGATATTTTAAACACAGGGATCTTGTTTAGTCACTAGGGTTTGAATGGTACTTAAATTTTTGAATATGATGGCAGGTATCTCCATTAGATCTAGATTTTAGTATCGTTTTCTCCCCTTTGTTAATGGTTGAAGTAAGTTGTGCCGAAGAATTTTGATTTCGAGATCATCGGGCATTTGGGGAAGTTCTCGGCTGAACCAACCAACTCCCGAGAAAACATTTTCTGAAGAGCCCAGCTAGTTTTGATCCCGGGCTTATCATTTGAATTTTTCTTGTGAATGCATGAAGGGTTTTCTGAAGCATCTCATATTAAATTTAAAACTCTGAAAATATTTCTGTTGCATACTGACAAGTCTGGCTATTTATAGCCTTTTAAACTGTGAATATTGTAATTATTTAGCTGGTGTTAAGGTTTTTTAGTTTTGTTTTTTGCATATTTTGTTTCTGGGTATTCTATTTTTCTCTTGTAGGTTGCAGATCTGAATAAGAGATTTTTGTTTGAAGCCAGATCTAGGCCTTGGAGGGTAAGATTTGGCCTCAGAGTTAGCTCTTGCAGGGGTTTTCAGGAAAAGGTTTTTGAAGAAATTCGAGGTTTTCCAAGCCATTTGATCATTGGGGTTCATAAAAATTGTTTTCCAGGACTTTTAACCAGCATTTTGCAGTCCAAGGGTTTTAAAGTCATTCATTTTCAGATCTGAAATTTTTTGAGGGTTTCAAGAAATCTGAAGCAGAGCTGATTCAAAAAAAAAATAAAATGGAAAATTTTTTTGGTAATTTTTATTTAGATTGATTGGATGCCTAGTGGGGTTTCATTGCCACCAAAAATTTTCGACATTTTAAAGGCTCACAGTGTTTGCTGCTGCTAACCCCTTGAAAATCCTCACAGTCTTCCAGCTTCAAGCCAAACCCACGTCCCTCAAACCCTCACGCAGCTTTCTCCTCCCCTCATCCATGCAGCTGCCATAACTTGCTGCGACTACACTGTAGCTCCATGTATTGTTGTACCTGCGTATCCTTCAACGCAGCTCAACTCCCTCCTCTTTCGTCCCATGCTCCATTCCATCGAGTTACCTTTCCACGCACACCTGCAAAACACATCAAATCTACGCAGCTTCAGTTCTTTGCACCACGTATTTGCGTTGCCTGAACCTGCTATCCTACGTCCCTCAACGCTGCCCACAAATCTCCTTACGCAGCTCTACGTTGGCCATCATTTCTACCCACGATGGCAAATATATTCACGCCATCCTCGCTGTCCCATCCGCCTACAATTCCTCACATTGGTTTCAAAACCCGCATCCCTCTCCTCGCTTCTCCATTTCCATTACTGCCTTACGCTACCATAACCCACGCAGATGTCATAGGAAACTGCAAGCATTCAAACCCTCTCTACCTGCGTCTGTCCAACTCATTCACGCTGCTCTCCGCCGTCACTGCACCTGCACACATACATAGCACCCAAGAAATTTAGATTACGATTTTCTATACGTTGTGTAGGTTTTAGGTTTATGAACGTTATTATGGTTAGGACTTAGGGTTAATCCCTTTTCATATTTTTTTGATTAGGCATGGAGCTGCATATAGTTCAATTTAGTGTCATCTTTATTTTTCTTTTGTTTTATTTAAATCAGTAAAATTTTAAGTTAGATCTTTATCTAATCTAGATTTAGATTAGATTAATATTTAGGATTTTGAGTTATTTTGTCTAGATTTTCATTTAATTAAAATTAAAAAAAAAAAAATACAATTTCGATTTACATTTTTTTAGTCTTACTTAATCAAGGAAAAGATTCAAATTTAAATTTTCTTGGTGTCTTTTTTTTTGCCGAGGCTAAAATTTTTAAAGTGGAATTAATATTTGTCATTTTTATGTAGTAAAATGTGCATGAATTCTTATATTTGAAAATTAACTATTGAAAGTGGTAAATATTTCCTAGATTTGGGTTCTCCAAGCATAAATCTTTTATTTCTAGAATTGAAATTAGTAAGCATTTAAATTTCATGATTGTTTCAAATACTTAATCTTTTGAAATTTATTTGCTAGAATATTGTGCATCTTGCATTTGGTGAAATTTATCAGTGTTTGGATTATTTGATAATAAATTATTGTTAGTTGTGGAATTACAAATTTCATATTTTTGCAACAGTTGATAAACAATTATTTGATCTTTAACTCCATAAGGCACTGATCTAGAATTATTTCCATCTTGTGGTAGTGTCTTGTTTTGGTATTTACTCTATCTGATTTAATCATTTAAATCAATCAAGTCATCCATCATTAAAATCTTCAGGTGCTTGTTTGCCTTGCTGTGTCTCCCAACCTAGCTGGTTCTCAGTTGGTCTTCCTTTATCCCATAGGGTCTACCCCCCTTAGCCTAGGGAGACGGCTTAAATGAAGATATCGGGGATCAGGGTGACAGCCCCCAGTCTGAGCGTTGTCGCGGTGCTTAGACACTCTACACGACAACACTACCAAAATCTAACACTCCCTCTTAGCGAGGAATGTGCTCTAACAACAATGTCCAACTGCATGCTGCTCTGTCTCTGAAGCATCTCCTTTCCGCACTGTTGCTACCACGAACACTGTGCTGCTATTGCTACTATAATGCTGCCCATGACATTGCAACTGCCACTGCTGCATATGTACTACAGCTCCTTCTGCATCTGTTGCTAACACTGCCATTGCTAGCTCTACACTGCGTCATTTTCTGATTATTGTTGCTTAGCAACGGAAAAGCATCCAAAATTTCTGAACTAACTGTGTTCAACATAATAGCATGTGAATGTTGGAATTTCACTGCTACTAGTCTTTGACCCTCTGAATCTTCTGTGTTGCTGCTGACTTCCGCATTGTGCCATTTGCACTGCTACCAACCTTGCTCTGCACCAATGTTGCATGAAGTGTGGACGAAACGGGAACGTTTTTTGGAAGCGGGGACGCAGAAGCATCATTTTCCAAAAATCTAGGAAGCAAAGCGTCTGCTATATATATATATATATATATATTTGTATTTTTTTGCATTTATACTCAAAACAAACATCCCAAATACCAATTAGTTGTAGAAGACATGAAAACATGCATATTTTTGCATAAATCAAGATAGATATAACATCCGCTGTACATTAATGATTAATTATTTGAGCATCAACCATTTAGATGCATCAACCATCTAGAATCTAGATTCTTCTCCTCTTGTCTAGCCTTTGCCTCTACCTCGATTATCTAGGGATATTAGTCAACATTGCCCAATTTTGATCAAACTATCTAATCCAAGACTTAAAATATGGAAGAAAAAGCTTAACATGCTTGATCGATGATTTTGACTTGATTGAAAGGTAATTTTTTGCTAAGGGCATGACAAATGAGTTCAACAATTAACACCACTAACACTAGGGTACATATAGGGCTTGGTGCTCTTGATTAAATGCTAATCGCATACCTTCATACTTGATATAATCTAATGAAATGCCACAATCCCATTGATCCTGAATTCCTGAAAATTGTTAAGTCTGTTGAATTTTGAATAGAATATGAAATTCTATTTTCTCCATATGAAGTCCAATAAGGCTGGAACCACTCTCAAACATCCTGAGTCATTTCATGGTAATGTTAAAAATTTAAGTAAA
>APFE030520628.1:10716-31185 GCA_000404065.3 Pinus taeda
ATATATATAGATATTATTTTATTTTATTTTTTTTGCATTTTTTTTGCATTTTTTTTCGGAAGCTTGATGTTAGGCTGAAGTGCTGTTTGAAACGCGGTTCGGAAAAACCGAAATGTGGTTCGGGTAGACGCTTCTTGAAATTTCCAGGAAGCACCGAAACGTGTTTCAGTTTTTACGAAGCGCGTTTCGGGAGGTGCTTCCCCCACCCATCCGTATGGACCGTGTTTCGGGGGTTAGATCCGGGGGGGGGGACGTTTCCTGCAACATGCATTATGCTGATCGGCCTTTGGTCTCAGGCTACTGCATCTGTCTCTCTAATGAACCCAATGCATCATCTAACACTGAGTCCATCTTGCTACTGTTGAATCTCGGGCTCTCGTAGCACGAAATTGATCTAAGAGGTTGACTCCTCAAGTATCCTGCCCACATGTAGTCATCTCGACCACATTTCAATATCGCCCCATTTCCCTCTTGGAGATGCGTGGACACTCATGGCAAATTCATCTTTGTCAATTTTTGTTGGAGCAGCCTTAGGATCATGTTTCTCATCCTTATCCCTTTGCTTCAAAGGACACTGGGATGCAAAGTGGTCCATCTCGCCAAATCTGAAACATTTCACCTTCGAAATGTCCTTCTTCCGCTTCTGCTTTTGCTGCCCCTTTGATGCTAGAGTTGTGTTCTTCTCCTCCTCCTTGGTCTTCGTGCCACTCCTACTGCTGCCATTGAGGTTGACCTTAACCAGATCCCTCCTTTTTTTCTTCCCATTGAAGGGTTGCCCACATCTCTTTCCATGAAGGTAGTCTTTCCTTGCCCAATATACTTTTGACGAAGACTTGCCATTCATTTGAGACTCCATTTAGGGCTGTCCTTACCATCGCGGTAGACTGAGGAGTAGACCCCACAACAACAAATTGGTCTCTAGTGTCCTGAATACGTTGAAGATAGGAGTTAACCCTTTCTCCCTTCTGCATCAATATCCACTGCAACTTTTGTTCTAAGTACATCTTCCGCTGTTCAGAAGGACCTTCATACAGTGAAGACAAAGCTTCCCACATTTCTTGGACTGTATCTTTGCCCTGCAAGTGTGAGACCACATGATCTCGAACTCCATCGAGTATGAACTTCTTCACCTTTCCCTGCTCGGCCTTCTACTGCTTCTTCTTCTTATCATTGTCCGTGGGAACAACCACAACACTCTTAACGTAAGCTTCAAGATTGTACTCGTCCAGAACAACTAAGATTTTGGTCTTCCATATGACATAGTTGGAAGCTCGAACTTGCCCTAATCTCTGAGTCCATTTGATGACATCTCAGCCAAACATTCGAATTGACTCGTCTAGTCATTGCACAAACTAGTCTACTGCCTGACAAGTGAAAAATTTGAACTTTTGGTGAGAAAAGTCCTTTGAGGGGAAAAGTCCCCTTCTATGTGTCTTCGCTATTTTCCGACGGATTTCTGCCCCGACAGAAACTGCATCCTTCAAGCACTGCACTAAGGCTTTACGTCATTCCCTCTGCCTCTGCAAGCTCATGAACCAGAAATTGTACCTCTCTGTCAACTCTCTTATAGAGAGATTTCCTCGGAATCTCTTCTTTCCTAGCAAGGACTGCGCAATCCCTTCAAGGGGATTCAAATTGCTGCCAAATGCAACTATTGGCCTCTCTGCTCAGCGTTGGATCTGCTCTTCCTGATTCAAAGTCAATTCTCTGATACCATGTGAATATTCCTATACTCAAGGAATCCTACTGAAGCAAATCTGAGTTTACTTCTCCTACTTGATTTTAATATACATTATCAAGTTATTTTCTGAAAATGCTAAAGTAAATTACTTTTGCAGCCTACACCAATTTAATTTCATTACTTGAAAAAGGAAACTGAGCAAAGAACAAGATACATAGGACATCGTTATTTTTGGACAAAATAGTCCCCGGAAAAATCTAATGCGAGAAAACCGGTGCAGTATCTCTGAGGGTTTTATATTAGTAAGCAGTAGTTTTGAATACAATATTGGATGCGCTCTCGACAATCCAGTTACAGAGAAAAATATACTAGCGGAAAACTGAGTGAGATTAACTCACTTCACTCGGCAGATTCCTGCTGATCTGGGCAGAACTGGCTAACCTCGGCTCTCTCTGCACTGGCCCTACGTATGCCTTGCATCAGCCTTACGAGCTCTGCGGTGTCTCTTCTACCTCTTGGAGCTTTTGCGTGTTCCGACAACTCCCCAACATTTTCGGATTTCTGCGTGAGGGCAGCCTCAGTACTACACTGGCCCTTTTGGCTTTGCATCAAGATTGCGTGGGCCCAGACTGGCCTACTGCCAGTCCCTGTGGATGCTGCGCTGCCTCCACTAGTGGATCTCCGCTTCTCTGCCCATTATTCCCGAACTATCCTTGCCTCTCTGCTGCAAAATGATCACTTAGTTTGAATTTCTCAGCTTCCTAGCCCCAGAAATTTCGAACTCTAGATCAATTCTTTCTCTCTGTGTGTATTTCTAAATGAACCCCAAGCCTCCTCCTTATACTTCTCTTGTTGAGACTTTAGCGACCGAGATTAAGTCTCTAATCAATGGCTAAGATTAAAACTTGACTTGATCCGCTTTCTAGAACATTCTCACCCATATTTTTAATAATACCCATTAATATTTTAATTTCCTAAGTTTAGACTTAGGAACCCCATTAAAAATATTATTTATTTTAATAAAATACAATTCGGGTGGAATTTCACCAAACAGTTTCTGGTTTCTTTAGAATTCATGCGTCTTAGCCTCTCCACCAATTTTCATGGCTAGAGCACATCCGATGCTACCAAACACTAACATGGGTTTAGGATCACATTGTCTTGCATATTGCAGATAGGAGTACAACAAAGGACATGTGGGATGCCATTGTGAAGTTGTACCAGGATCCATCAAAGAATCTTAAAATGATTCTCAACGAGAATCTGAGGAGCACAAAGATGCAGAAGGGTGAGAACGTGACCTCATACCTCACCATAATTCAAAATGTCTGTCATGCGGTTGCAGTTGTAGGAGAGAAACTAAAGACAAAGAACTTGTTCGAGTAGCTCTAAATGGGTTCACCAAGGAAAGGAGGACCTTTGTTCAGGGGATTTCTAGACGAGATCAACTACCAGATTGGGAACGCTTATGGAGTGACTTCATGCAAGACAAAGCAATGTTGCGAAATTCGCGATTTTTTGACTTAGTCGATGTTATTGCTCGATTTTTACAATTTTTTTTTCGAAAAAATCGCTGAAAAAATTGCGATTTTCTCCAAAAAATCGCGATTTGTATGGAAAAAGTCGCAACCCTCCGGGAAAACGTGTTTTATAAGCAAATTGATGAATTTTATTTCTCATTTTTAGCAGACAACAGACTTGTTTGAGAGCTAAGGAGGAGAAGAAGGTGTCTACTAGGGCAGAGGAGGAGAAAAACGAGAGATTTTAGCATCCCAAGCAAGAGAACTTCGTGTTTGGACCAAATTTCTTTGGCAAACCGTGGTTTCCAGTTATGGGCACCAAATTTGGCCATTTTGTTTTCATTTTTTTCTTGTTTTTGCTTGGGTTTTTATAACCCATTGATTATTGATGATTTTTGAGTGGATTTGATGGTGTTATTTTTCATTTTTGTTGCATAGAATGGAGAGGGTTCGTTTTGGTCAAAAATACAAAAACTTGATTGTTAGATTTATTAGTTTGATTTTTTCTTGTGCTCTATTTTTTTGCATCATTTTTTATTGGGTTTGAATGTGCATTTTTTCTATTATTGTTGGATTGAGTCGAGGTTTTTTTTTTGTCAAAAATCCAATGTGTTGTCATGCATATAAATTTTATTTTTTATTTTTTAACTTGCAATTCTTATTGTGCCATAAGTTCAACTTCAAACTTCATCTTACATTAAAAATCAAGAGTTCAACCAAGTTACAAACATGCCAAGTAAATTGGACTTTTTGCAGGAATTTGGTGAACTTGATGGAGGGTTTGATAGAATAAACTTGTCTTGCAAGTTGTGTGGGGAGCATATGTCGGGGGGGTTTATAGATTGAAGTATCACCTTGCACAAATCCCTAGACGTGATGTAGGGCTTTGCACCAATACAAATACGGAAATCATCCGAAGAGCCATGAGATCATTGGAAGAATTAGAGCAAGACAAAGTGACCAAAGCAGATCTGAAGAACCAACTAGCAAGGAGTGTGTTAGGATGTGAATGTGGAAGTGGCACTGGTTCTATTTCAGCATCAATGTTTACAACCAACCATGTAGCTACCTCATCATTTTTTGTTCCTAGAACTACGGTTGGTTCACAACCATCTATCACTTCAATGTTTAAAAAAAGGAGAAAGAACAAGTTGACAAGTTGTTGGGCAAGTTTCTCTTTTGGAGTGATATTCTTTTCAGTGTTGCAAGGAATAATCTATTTTTCTAGCTTGTTGTTGATGCTATTGCAATTGTTGGCCCAGGGTACAAAATCTATTCTTATGATGACTTTAGAGGCTGCATTCTTCAAGATGAAAAGACTGACTGCACCAAGAGATTGGAGGAGTTTAGGGCATCATGGGCACAAACAAGATGCATTGTGATGTCAGATAGTTGGACTGACCAAAAGGGGAGAACGCTTACAAACTTCTTGGTTAATTGTCCCAAGGGGACAATGTTTATGAAATCTGTTGATGCATCTTCACATATCAAAGATGCAAAATTATTATGTGATTTTCTGGATGTGTTTATTTTGGAGGTGGGTGTAGAACATGTTGTCCAAGTCATAACAGACAACGCTGTAAATTATGTTGCTGCTGGCAAGATGCTTATGGAGAGGCATCCTATTTTATTTTGGACACATTGTGCTGCACATTGTATTGATTTGATGTTGGAGGACATAGGAAAAATTTCCTTCGTCAAATATATTGTTGACTCATAAAAAAACATTACAAAATTTATTTATAATCATGCATCTATGCTTAGCTTGATGAGGAAATTCACCAACAACAAGGAGTTGCTGTGCCCCGCCATTACATGGTTTGCCACTAGTTTCATATCTCTTCAATTCCTCTTGAATTCTATGTGGGATGTGAAGAGAATGTTTCTTTCAGATGAGTGGCGTGCTTTGACATTTAGCCGTAAACCAGAGGGAGAGGCCATATATAGATTAGTTTCATACCAGGAAAACTTTTGGGCGGAAGTGCAGGAGGTGTGCAACATTATTGAACCTTTGGTAAAGGTTCTTCAATTAGTTGATGGTGAGAAGCCCGCAATGGGCTATTTGTATGAGGCCATGGATAGGGCCAAAGAATCCATTCGGGCCTACTATGATGATAAGGGAGATGAGGGGTTTCAGAAACAACTCCTCGTATGGGAAGTGATTGATGAACAATGGAACAACACACTCCATCGTCCCATTCATGCTGCAGGGATCTACCTGAACCCCGCATTTTCTTACTCATGTGGGTTCTTATTTAATGCTGAGATCATGGATGGATTGTTAACCTGTGTTAAGAGGATGGTGCGATCTCCAGCAGAACGTGTAAAAATCTCCAAATAAATGGAGATATACAGGATGGCAGGTGGCACATTTAGCTCTGAGATGGTTGTGGTTGATAGGAAGACTAAAATGCCAGGTATTTTTTAGTTTGTTTCAAATTTCATTGTCTCTTCAAGTTCATAACTTCATACTTTGCTTCATCTTTTAAATTTCATTTTTTCTTATGTTTATCTTATTTGTAATTTTGTTGTAGATGCATGGTGGACTCGCTATGGTGTCAGAGTACCCCATTTGTGAAAGCTTGCCATTCGAATCCTTAGCCAAACATGTAGCTCCTCAGGATGCGAGCGCACTTGGAGTGTATTTGAAAAATTACACAACAAGAAGCGCAACAGGTTAAACTTAAAACTTAAAATATTCCAAATTTCCAATTAATTTTTTGAATTCATTAAATAATATTTTTTTTATAATTATTATTTTATGATCTTTGTACAGGTTGGAGTACCAGCGATTTAATGACATGGTCTATGTCTAATACAATCTTCGATTGTGGGTCAGGCAACATGAGAGGATACCTGATATGGATGCCATCTCATTGGATGGGATTGAAACCATTGCTGCATGGAGGGTTGAGTCCGAGAGGCCTCTCATGGATTCTGCCAATGATTGGTTAGAGCAGGAGGTAGTGGAAGGCGTAGAGGGGGAGGAGGAGGAGGAGGAGGAGGAGCAACAGGAGGGGCAGGTGACACCACCTACCTAGGCTACCCCTGCCACTAGTAGCAGACATGGTCTACCTCCTGTAGCTCCTAGTTCTTCAGCTTCTAGAGCACAGCAGAGTCCACTGCCAACTCCACCGGCATCTACATCTAGAGGGAAAGGGAAAGCTATTGCATTTTCTCGCAAGAGGGGCAGAGGAAATCAATAGTATTAGTTATTTGGTTCATTTCATTGTATATGACATTATGACTCATGATATGAGATACATTATTATATTTTTTGTTGATATATTGAGGCTGAGTTGGGACGCAGGATTCAAGGCTTATTATTTAGGACATGATTCACTGTTATGTGTGATGTAGCACTAGAAATGACATTACACATCTTATGTATTAGTTATGTTATCATATTTATGTGTCAATGTATTTATTTTATGTTGTAGATGCTTTAGATATTAAAAAAATTGAAAAAAATTGAATATTTATGTATTTCACGATTTTTTCCCGATTTTAATGAATTTTCCCCGATTTTTATGATTTTTTCCGATTTTTTCCCCTCGCCAATTTAATCTCGATTGTAATTTTCGCAACATTGAGAGGAACGAAGGCTCAGCCTAGTCGAATGTACTATCAACAACAGTAGCACATGGTCGAAAGTTGAGAAGGAGGAGGAAGAGAATGTAGCCCTTTCGAGTAATGGGAAAGCAAAGAAGGGTCCCAGTTAGGGACAAAACTCAAAGGGAGGTGCGAAAAAGAAAAAAGACTTGTCGAAGGTCAAATGCTTTTTATGTGGCGAGTTTGGTCACTATGTCACCCAATGTCCAAAGAGAAAGAAGGACAAGAAGGGGTAGGAGCAGACGACAACTTTGGTGCAGATAGATGAGTTGACTTCCAGGTTGGAGGAGTTTGTATTGATAGCAACTATACCTCTAAATGAGGAGGGGCATGATGCTTCAAATTGCCAGATTTGGGCATGATCCATGGGAGGAGCAACATGAGGTTTATATCTAGCCATGGAGGGCTTTGTTGGAATTTCTAATTTTAACTTGTTAAAAATTTCTCCTGTACTATCTGATTTATTTCTTCCTACTTGTTCAATTATTTAACAAGTTATTTACCATGTAAATACTGAAAATAAATACAAGTACAGTATCAACACATGCAGATCATCAACTGAAAGTAAACAAGCACACAAGTGACACTGTTGTTTTTGGATTAATGTCCCCGGAAAAACCCAATGCGGTAAAACTGGTGTAACTATTCAAAGGGTTTTATTATTATGCAGTTTCAGAATACAACCTTGGTGCCAGAAATGGCTCATCCAACAAAGAAAGCCCTTGACAGTAGTAGCTCTCAGTTGGAGACAGATATTCCAGCTAAAACACCGAATGAACGATCCCACAGAAACAATGCAGCTTTTGTTGCTCTGCATCACTCTAATAAGGATTGCATCAGCCTATCCAGCTCTCCAACTCTCAGTCTGTCCCACGACATGCTCCCAGTGCTACCTCTAGGCACTGATTCAGTCTCTCTGGCCCAACGTCAACGTCTCTAGGCTCTGTGTCAGCTTCTAGAGCCTCTACGTCAGCCCCTGGACCCTCTGTGTCTCACACGCTGGCCCTCTCTAGCTCTGCGCAACTCTTGGCTTCCTTTGTGTGGCCTCTAGTTGGCTCTGTGCTGATCCTCTTGGTACTAACTCTGCCTCTCTGCTATGTATTAACTGCCCCTTAGCTGCAACTCTGATCACTCACTCAATTTCCTCAACAAACCTTGCCCCAGAAAATTGAGTTCCTGATCTCTCTCAGTGTGTTCTCCAACTGATCCTCAAGCCTCCTCTTATACTTTTCTCGTTGGTCCATCAACGGCTGAGATTAAATCTCTAATCAATGACTAAGATTAGATTTGGCTTGATCCGTGACTTTTGGACCTTTCTAAGCTAGTTTTATATTAATACCCATTAATATTTTATTTTTCCTAACATTTAGACTTAGGAACTCCATTAAAAATATTAATTATTTTAATATCTCCCAAATCGGTTAGAATCTGCCCAAACCATTTCTGGGTCTTGGAGATTTCATGTGCTTTAGCCTTTCCACCAATTTTCGTGGCTAGAGCACATCCAATATTAACCCAAATCAACACTCCCTCTTAGTGAGAATTGTGCTCTAATAATACTCCTCAC
This sequence comes from Pinus taeda, assembly GCA_000404065.3. Lineage (NCBI taxonomy): Eukaryota > Viridiplantae > Streptophyta > Pinopsida > Pinales > Pinaceae > Pinus > Pinus taeda. The sequence goes on from APFE030520628.1 coordinate 19,097, forward strand.
TAAGTATCACTCTGATCATCCAACATCGGTCCCTATGCTAATGCTAGGCCTCTCTGCCCAACATCATCGACACTGCTGCATCTTGTACTACTGCCCATGTCCCTACCACAGCCACTGCTGCATCTGTACGACAACTCCTTCTACATTCGTGCTGCTGCCCATGGCCTTGCCACTGCCACTGCCACATCTGCACTACATCCTCTCTCATCATGTTGCATCGTGCTGCCCATAGCACTACCACTGTTAACCGCTGTAGTGCAACTCAGTTACTGAGAAGTAAGTCACTGATCTTCCCAACTCTGACATCTCTGCCAGGTTAGAAACACTCCCAATGCTGAAGCTCCCTATGTCGCTGACAAGTGCTCCCTCTACTGATCTTTGCACTGCTGCAACAACTCCGTGCATCTCGCACTGTTGCCGCACGTTGTCCTGGGACTCCTGCACTGTAGCACTCTATGTTACTCCATTTGTATCTGTCTCTACCGACATTCGCTAGTCCTGCTACTTCTCTTCGAGGCCCCTGTAGCAAGGTATAATCCAAGAGGTTGGGTACCTCAAGGATCCTACCCCTCATTATTTGTAGTCCACCTGACTACAGCTCGATGTCTCCCCACTTCTTCTCAAGTGGTACATGAGCAATCATGGCATAGTCGTCATCTGTTTCAACTTCTTTCTCCGCCCTCACTGGCGCTGCCTTGGTCTCAAAAGCCTCTCCCTTGCTCTTCTTCCTAGAACACTGGTTCGCATAGTGACCCAGTTCCCCACAATGGAAGCATTTGACCTTGGAGGGGTCCTTCTTCTTTCTCTTCTCCTGCTTTCCTGCAGATGCAAGAGCCGCATCTTCTTCTTCCTCGTTGATTCTGACCCCTTTTCCGCTACTCCCTGCCTTGGTCACCCTTTTGATCTCTTCTTGACGAAGAGCTACCCATAGTTCCTCCCAATCTGGAAGGCTTGTCTTGCCCAATATGCTCTGGACAAATACCTCCCAATCTTCTGAGATTGCGTTCAATGTGGTCCTCACCATTAGTTCCTGATCTGGTGTGGCCCCTATGGAAGTTAGCTAATCACGTATCTCCTTCAATCCATAGAGAAAGACATCTATCTGCTCTCCATTCTGTATCTGGTATGACTGCAACTGATTTTCAAGTAACATCTTCCTTTGTACGGAAGTATGCTAGTACAATTTCTTCAGGGCTTCCCACATCTCATTTTTCATGTCCTTGGCAATATGCGGTACCACATGGTCCTTGACCCAATCAAGGATGATGCACTTTGCCCTGGCCATTGCCTCCTCGTACTTTTCATTTTCAGCTAGGTCAACTGGGATTGCTATCTTTTTCAAGGCGAAGTGCTTGATGCGATACGTGTCTAGAATGGACAAGATCCTGGCCTTCCAGACTACGAAGTTCGAAGCTCTGTCCAGTCTATCTTGATCTCTCAACCCATTCACTGCCATCTTGCTGCTCTTCTTCCGACTCCTCTGAGTCTCTTTACTTCCCTCTTGGAAGTCCTTGGTTCGACTCCCTCTCAGTCTCGATTTCCTTTCTAGAAATCCATCCTCCTTGGTCTTGCCTTGTTAGGTACTGTTCTGACCATAGTACCCCACTAGCTTCGCTCCGCAAATTATCTGCAACCCCCTATACCTCAGCAACTTGAAGAACTGAGCCTCTAGGCTCTGCACAATCCTGGCATTGGAAAAATCTGTACCTCCTCGCCACAACGTCAATCCTTCCTGGCTGAGAAAGATGATTGGGCACTGCGTAGGTCAGCTTTGCTCCTCTCTACCACTGTGCTGATCCTCCTCCTGGCTCGAACTGATGATGCAGGCACTTTGTGTCACCCCTTCTTTGCTGCTTTCTGCTAGGAACAACTTTTGTCACTCGCTATAGTTGTTTTCTACTGTTACTGCTCTGCTCTGCTGATGCCTTTAGTTATCCTGTGATCTGCAACCACACTCTGATACCATGTTGGAATTTCTAATTTTAGCCCATTAGAAATTCTTCCTGTACTATCTGATTTATTTCTTCCTACTTGTTCAATTACTTAACAAGTTATTTACCATGTAAATATTGAAAGTAAATACAAGTACAATATCAACACATACAGATCATCAACTGAAAGTAAACAAGCACATAAGTGACACCATTGTTTTTGGACTAATGTCCCCAAAAAAACCCAATGCGGGAAAAACCGGTGCAACTATTCAAAGGGTTTTATTATTATGCAGTTTCATAATACAATTCAGGTGCTAGAAATGGCTCACCCAACAGAAAATGCCCTCAGCAGTAGTACCTCTCAGTCGGAGATAGATATTTTGGCTAAAACACCGGATGAACGATCCCACAACAACAATGCAGCTTCTGATGCTCTCTGTCACTCTGTTAGGGACTGCATCACCTTATCTGGCTCTCCAGCTCTCAGTCTGTCCCACGAAATGCTCCCAACGCTGCCTCTAGGCATTGCGTCAGCCTCTCTGGCTCTGCATCTGCCTCTCTGGGCTTTGTGTTAGCTTTTGGAGCCTCTGCATCAGCCCCCGGACCCTTTGCATCTCACACAATGGCCCTCTCTGGCTTTGCGCAGCTCCTGGCTTCCTCTGCGTGGCCTCTAGCTGGCTCTGCGCTGATCCTCCTGCTACGAACTCTGCCTCTCTGCTATGTATTCACTGCCCTTCAGCTGCAGCTCTGATCACTCACTCAATTTTCTCAGCAAACTCTGCCCTAGAAAATCGAGTTCTTGATCTCTCTCGGTGTGTTCTCCAATTGACCCTCAAGCCTCCTCTTATACTTTTCTCGTTGGTCCATTAATGGCCGAGATTAAATCTCTAATCAATGGCTAAGATTAGATTTGGCTTGATCCATGACTTTTGGACCCTTCTAACCCAGTTTTATATTAACACCCATTAAGATTTTATTTTTCCTAAGTTTAGACTTAGGAACTCCATTAAAAATAATAATTATTTTAATATCTCCCAAACCGCTTATAATCCACCCAAACCATTTTTGGGTCTTGGAGATTTCATGTGCTTTAGCCTCTCCACCAATTTCGTGGCTAGAGCACATTCGATGCTACCCCAAATCAACAGGCTTGGTTAGTGGACCAAATCCAGTTGCTATAAATCCTTCACATGGATCATCACCTTTGTTATGGGAGCCCACAGTGCAGAGTAGCAGAAGGATCAGCGTTCAGCAAGCGCAGTTAGATCTTGAGGGACAATGCAGAGCTAGTTGTAGTAAGACACTAAAGAGGCACATAGACAGTTGGGCACAGTCAGTTTCTCAGTAGACAATGCAAAGCTAGTTGTAGTCAGAGACTCAAGGGACAATTGTAGGGATGTAGTAGGTTTGTAAAGGTCGAGTTTCCAGTTGTAGTTGCAGGAAATTTGTATGGTTGACCAAGGTAGTGTGAATTTCCCAGTTGTAGGCTGTAGGAGTAGTTCCAACCTAAATGAAAAGGATTTTCTCGACTCATTATTGGAGTAGTTGGAGCAACAATGCAGTATTAGCAGTAAAGCAATAGCAACAACAATGTGAGGTAGATCAGAGTATGCGTAGTGTTGATGGATAGAGTTTGCGAGAGAAGCCTCTTCATAATGATTTCCAGTGATAGGGAGTCAGATTAGTGAGAAAGGAGGTGTAGCAAATGTTAGACAGCATCAGCGAGTTCAGTCTAGCTACAGGTTGTAAAGGAGATAGATGTTGGGGAGAGAACACCTTCTTCGCTAAGAGGGAGTGCTAGTGATGCAGGAGCTTCTGGCACTCTTCATTAAAGGAGGAATCCAAAGTGGAGCAAGAAGGAGACGTGGACTATCAGAGCTGAATAGGGGACAAATCTGTTTAAAACAGAGTAAATGATGGAATGGATAAAGTCTCTCGAAGATTTTATTAAATGTAATCTGCCACATATGTATGCATGTAGAGAGAATTAGGGACAATTGAGTGATTCATGGAGAGGATTTGATTGGATCCTTTCAATGATCTGATCCAATGTGTTTTATAAATGATGAACCTACGTTTTCAATAGGGACAGAGTGACAATTAGAATTTGTGTAAACCAGAGTGGTCAAAATGTAGTCGAGAGGGAACTTGTTTCTAAGGCTGAAATGCCTTAGTCTGTATTCAATATTGTATAGTGAATAGATTATGTGTTCTGTGGATTTTTGTGTGTTTGTGTATTATGTCCTTTTTCAGTTTTGTTGTGTATATATGCGATGATGCGATGATGGCTTAAATCCTGTGTTGCGAGATTGTTGATCGACCATTGATCACTGTAGGATCGATGGCGATCCAACGAAATACTGTTATATATAACTGTTGTCTTGTGTGTTAACACAGTGTGGCAGAGGAAAGCCTAAGAAAGGCGTAAATCCATCAAAAGCAAGCGAAAACAAGTCAAAGGGGAAACGAATGGAGGGTGCATGAGATCCGTTGGATCACGTAGATCGACGGTCATTGCATGGTGAAAGAGCGCGAAAAATAATCGACAAAGAGTGGGTTTTAAACAATGGAAGTGGTATTTTGGGCGGCCTCAAACCCATAAGTGGTATTGAAGGGTGAGCACCCGATTCCACTCATCAAGTGACACGTAGGAGTGAGGAGGAGAGAGGAAACCGCTTTTCGGGCAGTTAAACCCCATGCTATTTGTCCACTCGAAATCTCTGACAACTGTCAGATCTGATGGAGGAAGATCGCTGATGGAGGATTGTCGTGCAAGTTGTGCATCCGATGTTGGAAATACTACTGAGAGGGGGGTGAATCAGTATTATCAGATCAATAGTTTAATTTTCAAAATTGATTTGTATATGCTACTTCAGCGCAATGAACTAGCATGTATACAGAACTATACTTAATGAAACCAACATATATGCAGAGATCTTTTGATTTACCCAGATTATCATGTAGTGAACTTTAATCAGTACATCAACAATTCATTAGACAGTGTAGTAAAAGCGGAATAAAGCATCACATATAAGCAACACACGTAAACACCAAGATATAAGGTGGAAACCCAATGTGGGTGAAAACCACCTACTGCAAGCGTCTCTGTCTTCTTTTAATAATAAGAGAATTTTGTTTACAATTTTTGTACTGGTGCAACCTTATACCAGTATGCAGGCTTCTACTTGCAGAAGGCTACAACCTTCTCTCATTCTCCAGCTTCTACTGGAAGGGAGCTACAACCCCCTAGCTCTTGTACTAGCTGATATGTTTACTAGTACGTAGGTGCCGGCCTACAGAAGGCTACAACCTTCTTCTTTCTTCCAAGGACCACGTTTCATGAATTTTCAGACTGGATCCATCAACAACATCATCCAATTATCAAGTATATCTGCATCAACCAATCTCCTTCTGAACCAACCACAACTAAATCAATCAATTACTTTGGCAACCCATCAATCTTTTCTTTCATAATGTTGTCACCAGAATACAGTAACCAAAACCCAAGCTAGAACCCAGAACATTGCAACTAAAACATATTTTATAAGGTATATGCTAGTTTCATGTGTCGAACTTGCGTGCATACGTGCTTTCCTCAAGGCGAACCTGCGTACAGATCTGCAAATCAAATTTATGATGTATACGTTGTTTCAAGATGTAGAACCAGCGTGCGTATGCACCTTTTCTAAAGTGAACCTGCGTACAGATCTGTAAATGATGATTTAAATATTACAACAATTCCAGACTTCAGTCATATGCAGATCATCACATTTATAGACTACAACATGTGCCAGTTATTCAGATAAATGATCAAAACACATAAATATAGTTCTCTTTAAGCCTTAAGATCCTGATATATCATTAGATCTTATCCTTCATCAAGCACTAAGGTTCACCCTTGGTTCAGATCCAGCAACGCACCATAACCCAATAACTTGCATACTAGATCTCAACCTTCATCAGATATTCAATACTTGAGTGAGTTGGTCTAATGATCTTCTCTTCCTTTTATAGTTTTAGGCCTTTCCCAATACCATGGACCAAAACCATTTAGGACCAATACCTTGGACCAAATACCTAGGGTCAATACCTTGGATCAAATACTTTGGACCAATACCATGGACCAAATACTTCAGACCAAAAATTTAGTTTTCCAAGGTATACACGCCTTTCCTTCTGTGAAAGTGCATGTGTACGTATACGCGCCTTGAATACAGTGAACCTGTGTGTACACGTGGCTTGGCCAATGGTGAACCTACATATACATCTCTTTCTTCATTCTGTGAACTCTGATCTGTAACTCTGTGCTGTTAACCTGTTGCACTATGATCTGTCATCTGAGTGAATTGCCATCAAGGACAATACCTGTGCCATAATGCCAACATCCAAAATCAATGACAACCGTCGGATCAAGTGCCAGATCAATGGTTAGGATTTAGTCACATTAGATAGAGGTGAAGGGCTAGCAGACAGTGGAATGTTGAAGCACCGATGAAGCCGATCAGTGATTGGAGATCGGAGTAGCGCTGTAGAAACGCTGGAAGGTGCAAACCTGAAGATTTTATAGAAGCGGGTGTATACTTTTTGAAGTCTGACCTTATGGTTCAGCTGCGGGTTTTTCTGTGTAATCTTGCGTATTCCAATTAAATGAATGGTCCCGGGTTTTTAAAGGAAAATCCGATATGAGTGAGTGGTCCCGGTTTAAAGGCTTATGGCCTAAGTGAATCAATTTACGCTTTTGATAGGTTTGTGGGCCATAACCCACAGGCCTCAGGATCAAAATTTCTAAATGAAAGGGGAAATTGGTATACCCCAAAATCTCCTTTTATCAATTGGTATCAGAGCAAGGAAAGAGGATTTCCTGTGAGAAGGAGAAAGAGTGGAAGCAAAAGGAGAAGGAGGTACAGTTGTGTTGGAGAGGGGAGAGTTATGGTCTTTACTGTTGTGCAGTGAACGACAGTGGAAGGTGAGAAGACTCGCAACGAACCTAGAGCGAGGAATGCTCAATAGGATGCCGAAAGACTAAGCTCAGAGGAAAAAGCTTGATGAGGTATCATGTAGCAGAGGAAGACTGTTACTGCAGAGGTTAGTTGCAGCTCACAGAAGATCATGAAGGCGGTTCCACTGAGAAGTGGATAGAATTGCTAAGCATAAGGAGAAGCATATGACCACGAGGTCATAAATTTTTGTGCTTCGAGAGTCTGATGCAGGAGCATTTGACACTCTTCATTAAAGGAGGAAATCCAAAGCAGAGCAAGAAGGAGACATTGACCATCGGAGCTGAACAGGGGACAAATTTGTTTAAAATAGAGTAAATGATGGAATGGATAAAGTCTCTCGAAGACTTTATTAAATGTAATGTGCCACATATGTATGCATATAGAGAATTAGGGATAGTTGAGTGATTCATGGAGAGGATTTGATCGGATCCTTTCAGTGATCCGATCCAATGTGTTTTATAAATGATGAACTTGCGTGTTCAATAGGGACAGAGTGACAATTAGAATTTGTGTAAACCAGAGTGGTCAAAATGTAGTCAAGAGGGAATTGTTTCTAATGGTGAAATGCCTTAGTCTGTATTCAATATTGTATAGTGAATAGATTATGTGTTCTGTGGATTTCTGCGTGTCTGTGTATTATGTCCTTTTTCAATTCTGTTGTGTATATATGCGATGATGGCTTAATCCTGTGTTGCGAGATTGTTGATCGACCACCGATCACTGTAGGATCGATGGTGATCCAAGGAAATACTGTTATATATAATTGTTGTGTTATGTGTTAATGGAGTGTGGCAGAGGAAAGCCTAAGAAAGGCGTAAATCCATCAAAAGCAAGCGAAAACAAGTCAAAGGGGAAACAAATGGAGGGTGCATGAGATCCGTAGGATCTCATAGATCGACGGTCATCGCATGGTGAAAGAGCGCGGAAGATAATCGGTGAAGAGCTGGTTTTAAACAGTGGAAGTGGTATTTCGGGCGAACTCAAATCCATAAGTGGTATTGAAGGGTGAGCACCCGATTCCACTCATCAAGCGACACGTAGCAGCGAGGAGGAGAGAGGAAACTGCTTTTCGGGTGGTTAAACCCCATGCTATTTGTCCACCCGAAATCTCTGACATCCGTCAGATCTGATGGAGGAAGATCTAAGATGGAGGATGTGCAAGTTGTGCATCCGAAATCAATGACAACTGTCGGATTGAGCGCCAGATCAACGGTCAGGATTTAGTCGCATTAGACAGAGGTGAAGGGCTAGCAGACAGTGGAATGTTGAAGCACTAATGAAGCCGATTGGTGATCGGAGATCGGAGCAGCGCTGTAGAAAGGCTGGAAGATGCGGACCCGAAGATTTTAGAGAAGCGGGTGTATACTTTTTGAAGTCTGGCCTTATGGTTCGGCTGCAGGTTTTTCCGTGTAATCCTGTATATTCCGATTAAATGAATGGTCCCGGGATTTTAATGGAAAATCCGATATGAGTGAATGGTCTTAGTTTAAAGGCTTATGGCCTAAGCGAATCAATTTACGCTTCCGATAGGTTTGTGGGCCATAACCCACAAGCCTCAGGATCGAAATTTCTAAATGAAAGGGGAAATTGGTATACCCCAAAATCTCCTTTTATCAACTAGTTATTGGATAGTATGGTAGCATCAGACAGGTGTTCTAGTCTTAATTTGTGTTTAAGAGGCTAAGGAACAAAAGATATCCAAAACCAGGAAAAGGTTTCAGGAGAAAACACCTAGAGACTACTCAATTAAAGTAATTCATCAATATTTAACAATGCCTAAGTCTAATTTAGGAAAATTGATAGGAATTAATTAAGGAGATCAACTTATGCTCTAAAGACTTCTAGAAAATGACTTGGATCAAGTCTAAGATGATCTTAGCTATCGATCACTATTAGATCTTGGATGTTGATGCTCCAATGAGAGATTATAAGAGCAAGTCGATGGGATGGAGAAAGACACAAGAGGGAAAGTGAGTTAGCTAAGGTAGATCGAGCTACCTAGTGCACAGCGATTCAGTGAGGGAAGAGTTTGAGCATCAGAGATAGGGAGCAACAAAAAAATTAGGAGAAGGATTCCGGGGAATTTTCTAGTGATTCTCTAGTGCCAGATTGACAGGAGAAGGGAGGCCGAATTATTTGTAGAGATGGCCGCAGAAGCCAGTGCGAGCAGACAGAAACCCCAATGTGAGTTACCGAAAAGAGGTCATTTCAGTTGCCAGAGGCCAAGAGATCATTTGAAAGGCAGAGCGACTATTTTCCAGGGGCAGGTGGAGACAGGACAACTCATTTGGAGCTAGTTTGCAGGAAGTGTGAGTTATTCCAGGCTAGCAATGCACATTTTTGGCAGAGCGAGTTGCTAGTGAGGAGTGCGAGCAGGGCAGTAGAGGTCGAGTTGATTTGGAGAGTAAGAAAATTATCTCCCAGATATTTTTCCAGTGTATTTGCTAAAGGAATGCCGGTTGGGCATCTAGATTATTGTATTCTCAAAATTTGCTTACGAATAATAAAATAAACTCTCATCTGTTGCACCGATTTCCATTTAGGGTTTTCCAAGAACTTTTTAGTCCAAAAATATTGGTGTCATTTTTATTGTGTGTGCATCTATTTATTTTGTAAAGAATTGCAGTGTGATTTATTCGTTAATTGCCATAAACAATTAAACTGCTAATTAGTTAGGAGAAAAAATTCCAGTTGTTGCAATTTAAAGGAAATTTCACACCTTGTGCCTAAATTGTGTCTTTGCCTTGGAGGTCTCCTCGTCACCTTACACCTTTAAGTTTAGAATACCCATTAGGTGACCTATATACACAATACATACTAGGACTCCTCCCATTGGTGAAAATACATAAAGAGTAGGTGGTTTTGGCTTTGGTGACAGTGGGTGATCACTGCATCGTTGTTACTTTGTCTAGTGATAGTCTTGTAGGGTACCCCTCTCCAAGGCCTGCTAAATTTTGCGGCAGAAGGCCCAAAACATCAAGTACCTCGTGTGAAAATTCCTTAAACCCTGGAATTCCTACTGCAACACTAATGATATTTATTCTACTTGGTAGATTTACATGAACAAGTTATTTGTAGTTTCCTATGGCAAACATGAAAATAAATGCACTGTAGCCTACACCAATTAAATTATATGATGAAACAAGAACAAAACAATAGAGAGATAAAACACACATGACATAGTTAGTTTTGGACAAATGTCCTCGGAAAAACCCAATGCGGGAAAATTGGTGCAGCAGATCTGAGGGTTTTTATTACTATGTAGTAGTTTTTTGAATACAACTTCTGGATGCCTTCCTGGCAATCTAGTTATAAAGAAATATTACTGGCAGAAGAAATTTGTGAGATTACCACACTCTACCTACCAAGTCCAGGCTAATTTGGCAGCAGAACTGCGAGTTCCCTGGCTACTTCTGCGCTGCCCCTGCGTGGGCCCTACGTCGGCCTCAAAGGCCTTGCGTCACCTCAACGCTGGATCGATTTGCTCTCCTGGAGCTCTGACGTCAACCCTCCCTACTCAAAACATCAAACCCCAACAACTTTCCGGACTTCTGCTTGGAGGACTGCGCTGCTGTTGAAGTTTCTAAGTCTACTTAGTTAGAAACCCTCCATGCAATTTATCTGATTTATTCCTACCTACTTGTTATGTTACTTAACAAGTTATTTACAATGTAAGTATTGAAAATAAACACTAGAGCATGCTCAACATATTATAGATCAGCGACTAAAGGAAATAGAAACAATCACACCATATGACACCATTATTTTTGGACCAATGTCCCCGGAAAAACCCAATGTGGGAAAACCGATGGAGCTATCTGCAGGTTTTCTTATTAGGCAATATCAGATTACAATCTGGGTGCTGAAACTGGCCTACCCAACAGAGAATTTCCTTGGCAGTAATACCTCTCAGTTTGAGACAAATCTCCTGGCTGAAACCCCGGATAATCCTTCTAGCAGCTCCTCAACACCAATCTGCCCCAGAAACCCCCGTGTCAACCTCTCTTTGGACTGCATCATGTCCTCTCTCCCCAGTGTTGGCCCTGCGTCACCCCGGATGGGTCTGTGTCAGCCTTAGGAGGCCCTGTGTCAGCCCTCTGGCCCTCTGCATCAGCGACGCGGGCCTCTCCGAGGCTCTGTGCAGCACCTGATTGCCTCTGTGTGGCCCTTCGTGAGCCCTGGCTAGCTCTGTGTCACTCTCCCCAGCTACTGCGCTGCTCTCCTGACACTATCTCTGCCTCTCTGTCTCTCTGTACTCAATGCCCCTCAGCGGCAATTCCCGATCACTAATTCTATCTCTCTTAGCAAACCCCGCTCTAGAGAATATAATGACTGATCACTCTAGTACTCTCCAAGTGATTCTCAAGCCCCCTCTTATACTTTTCTCATTGACATATCAACGACTGAGATTAAGTCTCTAATCAAAGGCTAAAATTAGATCTGGCTTGATCCATGTCTTTTGGACCATTCTAACACAGTTTTTTATTAATCCACATTAATATTTTAATTTCCTTAAGTTTAGACTTAGGGACTACATTAAAAATATTAATTATTTTAATATCTGATGAACTGTTTATAATCTGCCCAAACCCTTTCTGGGTATTGGACATATCATGTGCTCCAACGTCTCCACCAAATTTCATGGCTAGAGCACATTTGATGCTACCACAAATCAACAACTGCCTCTACGTGAGCCCTTCTGGCTCAGCGTCAACCCCCCCTGGGTACTACGTTGCCTCCTTCTGGTGTCTCTCTGCCTCTTTGCTACCTATCCTTGGCTCACGAGAAGATTCTCCAACCAAACTATCCTTGCCCCTCACTACAAAAGCCCACTATTGAAATTCGCCCGGTAGCTGCTTTGCTTCAGAAAATCGAACTTCTAAATTCACACTGTGTGTCTTCCAAATGACCCTCAAGCTTCCTTAAATAATCTCCTTGTTGACATTCAACGGCCCAGATTAGAAGCTAATCAATGGCTAAGATCATTTCTGCTAGATCCTCGTCTTCTTCTAGAAGTTACACCCACAGTTAGATTAATACCTAAGTCACCTGACACGGGGATTCGGGACATGTAGGCTTCGAGATTCGTGGTGTCGGATTCGGACACGCTGACCCCCCGGAACAGGACACGTTATATATAATTTTATTTTATATA